>PVJN01040953.1:0-18998 GCA_004026805.1 Lasiurus borealis
GAGCGAGCGAGAACGGGAGAGAAAGGGGCAGACATGGCGGCTCCGCTCGGCTCCCGCTGAGGAGGAGGGCGAAGCCGGTGCGGAGCGCTGAGCCGACGACTTGCCTTGGAGCGCCGCTCCCGCCTCGCGCCGCCCGGCCTCCTCTCGCCGTCGACGTCGCGTCGCGCGCCCGCCCGTCGCCTGTCCTCGCCCGCCCGCCTGTCCGCGCGCTCGCTCCTCGGCGCCCGGGGCCGGCTCGTGTGTCCCGGCCCGGCCCGGCCCGGCTCCGCGGGGGCCCTGACGCCCGGCCGGCGGGCCGCCCTGCACGGCTGCCCGGGCGCGGCGGGCGCGCTTGGACCCGCGCGGCTGGCCGGACCATGGTGAACACCCGGAAGAGCTCTCTGCGCCTTCTCGGGTCCAAGTCGCCTGGGCCCGGGCCTGGAGCCGGAGGAGCCGAGCCGGCGGCGACGGGCGGCAGCAGCCATTTCATCTCCTCTCGGACCCGCTCCTCCAAGACCCGCGCTGCCAGCTGCCCCGCCGCCAAGGCCGGGGGCGGCGGCTCCGGCGTCGCCGCGGACGAGGCCCGGGTAAGGAGAGCGCGGCGGCCCGCGCGTCCTGAGGCGGCGCGGCGGCCCGGCGCCCGGGCTTTGTCTGCTCGTCCGCCCGCCCGCCTGACGGGCCGCCTGACGGGCCGCCTGACGGGCCGCCTGACGGGCCGCCTGACGGGCCGCCTGACGGGCCGCCTGACGGGCTGCCGGGCTGCCTGCGCGCCGGGCGGCCGGGCCGGGCGGGAAGCCTCGGCGGCGGAGCGCTGCCGGCGGCCGGAGCCCGGGGCGGCGGGCGGCGGGGCGGGTGGCACCGGCCCCCGGGGGCAGGCCCGGCCCGTGGCTTTTGTGTGGAGCCCCGCACGGGCGCCCCGGGGGGCGGCTGCGGGGGCCCCGCGGGGGAACGGGGAGGCCGGGGCTGCTCCCCGTGCGCGGGTCCCGCCTGAGAGGGGACCCGGCTCCCGGGCAGGAGCGGCGGCGGCGGCGGCGGGAGCGGGGCGGGCGGGGAAGTGAAAGTTTGCGGCGGTGTCAGACCCCGCGGCGGCGGCGGGGTGTCCGCTCCCGCTCCCGCTGCGGCTGTTTTTTGGGGGCGGTGGTCTGGCTGTTTTTGGGGGAGCAATGGGGTTGGGGGTTCGCGCCGGCCAGGAGGCGCCCCGCGGGGCCGGGACGCGGCACAGAAAAGTTTGTCGCCGGCCCCGCCGCCAACTTCGCGAACAGAACCCGCGCCCGCGGCTCTGCCGGCGGCTGCGGGGCCGGGCCGGGCCGGGAGCGGGAGCGGGAGGAGGACGCACCCGCCGGCCGGGCGAACTCGGGTCCGAGGGGGAGGCACCCCCGACCTGGGTCGGGCCGCTTTTTCGGTCCGAAAAAAAGGGGGCCTGTCCCGGGAAGCGGGTCGGGTTTTTTTTTTTAGGTGTCAGCGCCCAAGTGGGTGTTTTTTTTGGAGGGCTACATTTTTTGTTTTTTGTTGTTTTTGTTTTTGTTTTCGGGGATAGTTAGTTACCGTCCTAGATAGACACTGTTGCAAAAGTGAGATTTTTTTTGGAGAAGGCCATTGGTTTAGTGTTTTTTTTTTTTTTTTTTTTTTTGGAGGGCTTGGGGTTTTGATACATTGTAAAAACTCCTAAGTGGGCAGCAGGTTTGATCGCGGTAGAGGAGTTGGTAAGTTTGTATGGTGATGAGAATGATGGGTTGCATTCAGAAAAGAGCATTTTTTTTTGTTTGTTTACGGGGATAATTAGTTACTCCAGGTGAAGGAGAACCGTCCTGGACACTGTTGCAAAAGTGAGGGTTTTTTTGGAAAAGGCTATTGGTTTAATTTTTTTATTTTTATTTTTTTGGAGGGCTTGGGATTTTAATACATTGTAAAAACTCCTAAGTGGGCAGCAGGTTTGATCGCTGTAGAGGAGTTGGTAAGTTTGTATGGTGATGAGATGATGGGTTGCATTCAGAAAAGAGCATTTTTTCTTTTTCTTTTTTTTTGTTTACGGGGATAGTTAGTTACTCCAGGTGAAGGAGAACCGTCCTGGTTACTGTTGCAAAAGTGAGATTTTTTTTGGAGAAGGCTATGGGTTTAGTTTTTTTTTTTTTTTTTTGAGGGCTTGGGGTTTTAATACATTGTAGAAACTCCTAAGTGGGTAGCAGGTTTGGTCGCTGTAGAGGAGTTGGTAAGTTTGTATGGTGATGAGATGATGGGTTGCATTCAGAAAAGAGCATTTTTTTTTGTTTGTTTACGGGGATAATTAGTTTCCCCAGGAGAAGGAGCACTGTCCTGGTCACTGTTGCAAAAGTGAGGGTTTTGAAGGAGGCTATTGGTTTAGTTTTTTTTCTTTTCTTCTTTTTTTTTTTTTTGGAGGGCTTGGGATTTTAATACATTGTAAAAACTCCTAAGTGGGCAGCAGGTTTGTTCGCGGTAGAGAAGTTGGTAAGTTTGTTTGATGATGAGATGATGGGTTGCATTCAGAAGAGAGCATTTTTTTTGGGGGGGGGGGTCCAGAAAGAGGTCCAATTTACCCAGGGTAAGTTGGCCGGACATGGCTTTCCATGTGAAGGGTGCCTTTCAACCCACCCTCGTTCTGTGATGCTTTTGGGGAGGAAAGCCATGGTTGATTTGTCTCTACAGGAGTCTGCAGGATTCTGGCTTGTCTTGTGCTTTTTTTTTCTCGGTATCTCAGTGACTTTTTCTCTCTGTTATCTCACGCTACCTCACTGCACCCATCAGAGTAAGCTGCGGTCAACGCAACACATATTCTACAGTGTAATTTTGAAGTGTATTTACTCTATATGGGGCTTTCGTTTTGCACAGACCTGGGAAATGTTTTCAAAATTGTCTTAAATCGAGACTGTTCGGGGGCTTACTGGATCTCTGAGGTTGAAATGAAGCCAGATCTGAAAGTTGTGCAAACAAGTCAGAGTAATTGTTCTGGAAAACTAGGCTTCCATTAGAAATTATCCCAAACATGTACAAGCTTGTTGACTTTCTGAAGCTAAACTGTGTTTTAAAATGAAAATAAATTTAAGAAAGTCTTCACTTAAGTAATGGTTCTCAACCTTCCCAATGCCACGACCCTTTAAGACAGCTCCTCATGTGGTGGTGACCCCCAACCATAAAGTTATTTTTGTTGCTACTTCATAACTCTAATTTTGCTACTGTTAATGAATCATAATGTAAATATCTGTGCTTTCCAATGGTGTTAGGCGATCCTGCTAGTGGTTCTCAACCTGTGGGTCGTTGTAGAGCCTAAGACCACCGGAAAACACAGATATTTACATTACGATTCATTAACAGTAGCAAAATTACAGTTATGAAGTAGCAACGAAAATAATTTTATGGTTGGCAGTCACCACCACATGAGGAACTGTCTTAAAGGGTCTCGGCGTTATAAAGGTTGAGAACCAGTGACTTCAGGGCAAATAAAATATTTAAAGTATGAGCATTTAATTGTATAATGCTATGTGAGTGCCTCGTCTCTTAGAACTGTGTCTAATTCATCTGATGCAATTAGCTGGCCTGTCACTGGTCAGTTTGTGGTCCCATTTTTTAGTTCATGGATAGCCTGCTGTCCTTAGCCCCTGAGGAATGAGGTGAGGTAATTTGTCAAGCAGCTGTTATGGAGATGTTAAAAGGCAAGCAATCAATAACCTAATGCAGAAATGAATATTGGGTAGCTTTTAAATTGCTAGAATGAAATATATTGAAGCTCTTTCTAGAAGGATGCTAATGAAACTTTGTTTCAAGGATCCTTTTAAAATGTTTTAAAGGCGATAAATAACAGGCTCATGAAGATTTACTTTGAAACTATTTGTTTTCCCGTTTTAAGATGATTTGTAACCTGGCTGTAGTAGATGCTGGAATGATGTAATTACTTGGAGAAATGTTTAATAATCCTCTAGCGTGATGAGTCCTTCGGAGGAGGATACGTTGTAATTCTGATTTTCCAAGTTTATGGGTTATATATTTGGGGAGCAGGTGGTCTACTTCTTGGTTGTATATTTCTGAAGTGGATTGATTTGAGTTTGGGAAGCGCTTCCTCTCAAGTTGGTTTTATGTAACGGGTTTGGCACTCCTGGTTCACCTTTCTGGTGCAGTACTTCCTAGAGGGTGGGAAAAGCACTCTGTGTCTGTGGGGTCCAGAGCATGTGCTAGTGCCTGCAAAGACTTACTGGTATTGGATGGGACATGGCGTTGCTTGGGCTCTATTCCTCTTTATGAGATTTGTAATTGACCAGGTTCCCCTTTCTCTACTTTCCTGTTATGTTTTTCAGTTTATACTCAATGCTGATTTCCCCTCTCTTCCTTCCCTTCTGACTCTTCTTAGATTGTTTTATCCACTGTGTCTAGAGACATTTCATTTGGTTTCAAAAACCATCGGACCATGAGCTATACCTATAGTTTTGCTTTGCCCCAAGCATGTGTAGGATGGGGAAATAAACATACTTTCCATAGGTTATTGGAATGATTTTCTGTGTCCACACTTCTTAAGCGTGAGATTGATTTGTGTTTTGCAGTTAGCTGTAATTACTTCTATGTACTTGGCTTTGTTTGTTTGTTTGTTCATTTAACGTGTATAAAGTTTGACCTCTTTTAGGTTAGTTAATCTGACCATCAGTAATTAGCACTTATTTGCTCCACCTCAGAGTCACTCTCAGCAAACTAACTGAGACTGTATTCACAGAGTTGGAAAGCAGTCTTTGAAAAATATTTCACCTCTCTCATCTTTCTGCCAGGTTTGTTTGCAGGTGCTTTTGGCTTTGTCACTAGCTTTTTGTACTTTTTGAGATGGTCATTGACTCTTTCTGAGTCCACATGTTAGTTGAGAGGATGAAAATATTTTGAGTAAGTTTATAAGTAAGCTTGCTTCATTTTAATTATATTTAAAAAAATCTATGGGTCCTTCTTTAATATCACTCTACAATTATTCTTTACCAGCCTATACTTACTCTTTTCCAGCACTCATGCATTTGCCAGCATAACACAAACAGAGTGGTTTAAGTTGAGGATTAAAATGGGAAGGAAGCCTGAGAGGGAGGTGTAGTGTTTATTATTCCTATGTCAAGTTCACATGGAGCGCCATACAGGTGATAGTGAGTATAAATATGGTAAACAGTTTTGAACCACAGTAGCAGTGGGGTTCCTAGGAGTTCTAATACTAGATACACTTACAGTTTTTTTAGGTCATGAGTGAAGACTTGCAACACCTGTAGAAGTGAATGCATATTAATTCCTAAATTATTTTTCCTGGCCCTCTTTTAACCGTCCTTTGATATGTCCTTGATTGCATGTTTCTTAAATACATAATCATAGATAAACCAGTAACCTCTGGAAACCAGCTAGACAGGTGGTGGGATTACAGCTTGTTATGAGAACTCGGGAGCTCAACCACTGTCAGCACCTGAATAGAGTGATCTTGTCTCGTCAAGGATTCACTTCAAAGAAGTGCTGCACGACTTTGAATTGTGTGCTTAGCATTTCTTTTTGGACACACACAGTGAAGTTTCTTTACTCAGCGTGTTCCTGGACTGCTTTCTTGATATTTGGGTTTTTAGTTTTGTACTAGGAATGTTTTATATTTCTGTTAATGTCCCTTCACTGGGGGAGGATTTTTGTGAAAAATGAATCACTGAGGCTTTTTGGATAAAAAGTCCTATGGAAGTGCAAAGTTTTAGGGAGAAAACGGTACACAAAATGTGTTAGCTGTATTTAAATAGAAGCTAGAGACTTTTAGAGAGTTAAGTATTTTATGTGGTATATATCAAACAATAGAAAAGACATCGCATTAAAGTTAATACTAGGCTGTAATTTATGTTATCTTTTAAATACTTTGAGTATATGTTATAAGATTACAAACTTCAGGTTCTTTTGAACTCTATTTTGGTATTAGGTTTTTTTTTTCATTTTTAGATTGTTATTGTAGTTCTCTCTGCAGGTAGGATATATACAGTATGTCTTTGGTTAAATTGTCCCCTTCCTCCCGGGTTCTTTTATTAAAGTAGGCTGTAAGATGCATGAGAGCAGGCTCTGTCTTATTTTCACCCAACTTGTATTTCCAGGCGTGGTGCAGCATCTGACACATAGGAGATGCTTAATAAATATCTGTTAAATGAATGAAATAGCATGTAAGGAGTGTCTCTTTTGTGAAAAATCATGATGATCGAACAGCAAGGGAGAGGAAGAGTGAGAGAAACATCAATTAGCTGCCTCCTGCATGTCCCCTTCAGGAGATCTAGCCCACAACCTGGGAATGTGCTCTCTGAGAGTCTTCCTGTCTGGCCTGGCTCAGTTGGTTGGGTTTGCTGGTTAGATTCCTGGTGTGGGCATATGTGGGGGTTTCCTGGAGGAGGTGTCGTGCAGGAGGCAGCTGATTGATGTTTCACTCTCACATCAGAGTTTCTCTCTCCCTCTCCCTTTCTCTCTCTGTTAAAAAAAAATCAATAAAGAGCACAGATTATCATAATCAAAGCTGTATCCTGAGTGCCTACAGTAGTGCCTGCTAGATATTATTCAGTGGTTTTTGAGTGAATGAATGAAATGTGTGTCTCATTTTAAATTACTTTTATGTGGACCATTTTCATTTTACTTACTGCATTTTGCTGTCTGACCACTGGGCGGGTAACCTGCTAAGAAGAGGAGTAAAACCATGCCAGGGTTAATGCTGTTTCATTTAATCCATGCAACAACCCTACCTATAAGACTGGGTGACTAGGCACTCCTATTTTGCAGCTAAGGAAATTGAGTTGCTGAGGAGATTAAATGGCCAGGAGAAGGTCAAATAGGTAATATCTAAATCTAGTTCTGGTTCAGTGGCCAGTGGAAGGCTAAGTAGTAGGGATAATACCTAAATCCAGTTCTGTCTTCTCTACTTGTATATCACGGTTTCATGTGTATTCGTCACTATTCTTTGATGCTTTTCCACAAATATCTGAAGAAGTGAAGAAGGCAGCTGTTGTATCGGCAGGAAATACTGTGCATGCTGGCTTAGACAGATTTTTACTAGACTATCTGGAGTTGTGTCTAGGATTGCATTGGGACTGAAAGTGGGAACAGTAGCCTGTAGGGATATGAAATATAGAACAGCGATTTTCAGTAATTGCTTGCTGCTTGATTTCAGGGGGTGGTAGGGAGAGGAGCAGGCATATTGTGAGATCATTTAGCAATATCCTGGCTTCCCAGTACGTATTTTAAAAATGGCTTGGGAAAGGAAATCCCTGTAAAGAGGCTAGTTTGGGGCTTGTGGTCTCCAGTAGAGGTGTACTTGTGTACCATCTTTCCCTCTGCTGGTGATACTGATTTATCATTGTGTACATTTTCTTCAATGCTCTGGGAATTATTTATCTCTGGGGTATGCACATGTTTTCCATTTGAGAAAAATGTCCACACTTGAAACATCTTAAAAGATATTATATTGCATATTTGTGTATGAAGATAGATATTGGTGAGTTAAACATCCTTAGTATTATTAGTTTGTGTCTGTATTCCAGGACCCAAAACGGGATCTCTGAAGCAGTGGGGCTTCAGATACTCTTAAATTTGTTCTCTAAACTTGCCAGACAGGTCCTCGGGAGGTAATTAAGCCTAACTTTTGGTGTTGGGTGTTGCTCTTTTACTTTGTTCTTGCATTTAATCAACAGACGTTTATTGGGCAGCTACAGTATTAAAATGTAAGTGCCATGTGGGCAAGCGTTTTAATCTCTTTGGTTCACTGTTACAGGGCTGCCATGGTGCAGCAGTCAAAGAGGCACCATTCATACTCTAGTCTATGCACATGGCACCTCTTGGAGTTGCGCAGTGCATTCCTTGTGTGTTATATGCTGCAAATAATGTCCTCATACAGTGTCCTTTGGGGACTTGGTTTGGGAATTTCTTTGAGATACCCAGGAATGAAGTAGGGTATTCATGTACTTAAAATAAATAAAGCCTCGCCTTAGCCCATTTGGCTCAGTGGATAGAGCACTGGCCTGCGGACCAAAGGTTCCCTGGTTCCATTCCGGTCAAGGGCACGTACCTCTGTTGCAGGCTCCTCCCCGGCCCTGGCCCTGGTCAGGGGTCATGCAGGAGGCAATCAGTCAATGTGTTTCTCTCATTGATATTTCTCTCTGTTGTCCACTCTCTCTAAAAATCAATGGAGAAATATCCTCTGTGGGGATTCAGAAAAAATTGCTCTAGTTTCTTCTTCTAGAGCAATGGTTCTCAACCTGTGGGTCGCGACCCCTTTCACAGAGGTTGCCTAAGACTATTGGAAAACACCTATTTCCCATGGGCTTAGGAATCAACACACTGCTCCTTGATGTAGCAAAATGTAGCAAGGTAGTTTACTGTTGTTATATTAAGACCGTTATCCATGCTACACCACGATTCAAGACAAAATTTCATTTATTTGTAATTAGAAATAAATATTTCACAATATATAATTACATATTGTTTTTGTGATTAATCACTATGCTTTAATTATGTTCCATTTTTAACAATGAAAATACATCCTGCATATCAGATATTTACATTACAGTTCATAACAGTAGCAAAATGACAGTGATGAAGTAGCAACGGAAATAATTTTATGGTTGGGGGTCACCACCCCATGAGGAGCTGTCTTAAAGGGTCGTGGCATTAGGAAGGTTGAGAATCACTGTTCCAGAGGTAGTATATACAGTATATCTTCACACTCTGCCAGTAGTATTTGGAATTTTGTATATTTTTAGTTGCTCTTCTTTGATTACTAATGAGTATGAGCAACTCTTAATGACACAGTCATGGAAATAATATGGCACTGCCACAAAAATTAGTATTTTTAAATTTAAATAAATAAAATAAATTTAGTATTTTTAAATTTCCTCACTTCTGAAATGCTTATTGATATTTTTTGCCCTATTTTCGATTTTCTGCTGGATTTGCTATATTTTATCTTCCAAGAGTATTATTTATCAGTGACTTAACATTTTTTTTTATTGATTTCAGAGAGGATAGGAGGAGAGAGAGATAGAAACATTAATGATGAGAGAGACTCATTGATTGGCTGCCTCTTGCACCTGCACACTGGGGCTCGAGCCCACAACCCGGGCCTGTGCCCTGACCAGGAATGGAACTGTGACCTCCTGGTTCCTAGGTCGAAACTCAACCACTAACCCACACTGGCTGGGCAAGATCAGTGACTTTTAACCTTTCTTGTTTCATAGTAAGGGATACTGTTTACATTGTGGCCCTGTATACACATACAATTTTGCCTTTTTTATTTAAGTCTTTGATTTATCTTATTGACTCTATGAGACAATCTATCCTTTGTAGAGCCATTTTATAATACAATAAATTCCCATATATGTTCTTTTCTGATCTCTTTATTCTTTTGTGTTGGTTATTTCGTGGCAGTGCCATATTATTTCCATGACTGTGGCTTGAGATATGTCTTAATATTCTAAAAGGCAAGTTCCTCCTCTTTATTTTCAAAATTGACCTAGATATTCAAGGATCTTTATTTTTTTCATGTATATTTCCAGTTAAGATTAGAGTTCCTCAAAAGAGCCAACTAGAATTTTGATTGGGAATGTATTTGAGTTCCTAGATAAATTTGCAGAGAATTGATACCTTTGTAATAAGTTGTCAAAGCAAGGCATATCTCTCATATAATAAACAGTTTGTGTATTTCTTGTGGAATTTGGTGCTTTCTTTGTGACCTAATCAGTGTCAGTAAGGTTTCTGTGCTTGAGAAAAATGTGTATTTTTTGTAGATGTAGAAAAATATGATAGGAAACAGTAAGAGATGGAAAATTTAGTATGAATTTATTGATTATTCAGATAAACTCTTATTTTGTTCCGTATTAAGATTCTACCTAACTTTTTTATTGCTCAAATTCTGCTGGGATCTGTATAAATTAACTTTATTTTAAAATAGTTTTTGATTTTTTTCTTGCTTTATTCTTTGACATATAGGTTATTGAAGTATATTGATTACTTTTCTAAACAGTTCGGCATTTATTTTTCTAATTATCTTTTTGTTACTTGTAGTTTAATACAGTGTATTCAGAGAACTTACTCCATATAATTTGTTCTGATTTATATTTGCTACCCTATTTATGCTTAGTTTTGGTAAATGTTCTATGTATACCTTTTTAAAAAAATATACTTTATTGATATTTAAAAATATATTTTTTATTGATTATTTTACAGAGAGGAAGGGAGAGGGATAGAGCGTTAGAAACATTGATGAGAGGGAGTCATCAGTCAGCTGCCTCCTGCCGGTTTCAGCTAATTATCTTTAAAAAAAAATATTTCCTTATATATGTTTCTGATTTCAGAGAGGAAAGGAGAAGAGAGATATAGAAACATCAATGTTGAGAGAGAATCATTGATTGGTTGCCTCCTGCACACTCCCCTACTGGGGATCGAGCCTGAAACCCAGGCATGTGCCCTTGGCTAGAATCGAACCCTTCAGTCCATAGGCCCATGCTCTATCCACTGAGTCAAGCCAGCTAGGGCTAATTCATTTTCTTAAGTTAACTTTGTGTCATGTACATTCTTAAGTATCCATTTTTCTTAATGGCTTTCTAATATTTTGTTATATCATTGTGTGATCCAGTCTTTTGGCCGTTCTCTGTATAGGTTGTCCTCATATCCTTTTTTTACTTTTTATCCTCACCCAAGGATATGTTTATTGATTTTAGAGTCAGAGAGAAACATACTTCGGTTGCCTCCTGTACCCGCAATCTAGGTATGTGCCCTGACTGGGAATCAAACCTGCAACCTTTTGGTGTATAGAACCATCTGGCCAAGGAGCCTCTGTGTTTTTATTATTATAAGTAATGTAGCAGGAAATGACCTTTCTCTTTTAGGTAAAGTGGAATTATTGGATTAAAGATATGTGTATTTTAAATTTTTACAGGTTTTACCAAAATGTACTATTCAACAGGCTAAAGCAGTATGTACCCTACTCCCCAATACTCTAAGCACCCTAAGTCTTTGTATCTTTTACTGGTTGATTTAAGGAGTTAGGCTTTACCTTCTTTGAAGGACAGAGATTATTTTATCAAGTATCTTCAGTATCTGACACAATACTAGGTGCTTAATACATTTTCTTTGTGAAAGGAATGAATCACCAAAGATAATTAATAAACTTATGAAGTTCTGTTAATTCTACAAAGCCTTGAAACAAGTGTCCTTATTTGAGATTACCTTTTTATAACTTATACTACCTCACCTGGTTCTTCTAACCATTTTATGAGGTAAAGTTTTGAATTACAATGGTGGTGCTGTAGTATAGGATTGGTTCTGTCAAACTTTTAAGCCTGCCCTTTTTTAGTATCCACATTATATTTGTCTATCATTTTAAAAAAATATATATATATTCTATTGATTTTTTACAGAGAGAAAGGGAGAAGGATAGAGAGAAACATTGATGAGAGAGAGACATCCATCAGCCGCCTCCTGCACGCCCCTTACTGGGGATGTGCCCGCAACCAGGATACATGCCCTTGACAGGAATCGAACCTGGGACCTTTCAGTCCGCAGCCTGACGCTTTGTCCACTGAGCCAAGCTGGTTTCGGCTCTCTCTCTCATTTTAACTGTAATATTTTCAGATTAAAAAAATTACCAGGAAGAAAAATGCATTTTAAATTATAATGGTCTATTTTTACTTTTTTACAATGCTTAAGCTTATTTCTGTGTATTTTTTCCCTTTCCATATTCTTTAATAATGATTGTTTAGAAATGTTAAACTTGTGAGCCAGTACTCTTGTGATATTTGAGGAAAACTGAGGACATTGTGTGTCCTTGAGTTTTAGGACTTTGTAGAATAGTACTGGCCCTGAGTAAATAAGTAGCAGTGAGAGTTTTGTTTTCTGCAGTCATGGTAACTGCTGCCTCTATGCATTCGTTTTACAAATGAAAGAAAAAGAAATTGACTCTACTTCTAAGCTTTCAGCGGGAATACTTATTTTTTTTTTTAAAGGCAGAAAAAAGGCTGTTCTATAAAGGAAATTGGAAAACATTGATTGCACCCATATACTTTCTGATCTAGCCTGCGGGATAGTGTTCCTCATTCTTTTCCAGGTCTCTGCTGGTCTCTTTTTTGCATCAGTTATCTTTCTCCTTTAAAATTTAATTTTATTTTAATCTCTTCTGTGATTCAGTTTACTAGAAACCAGGTCATCTTATCTTTTCCAAAAAGGAAATCCTTTCCTGACTTCTTTGACTTCGTGACCTCCTTAGACTATTTTTTATTGTCTTTCTTAATTCTGAGACTTCTTATAAAACTAACTCTGTAGTCATCACCTATACTTTCTCACCACCCAATTTTTCATCTAGTGATTTCTAGTCATCATTTTGCAGAAATTGTCCCATCAGAAGGTACAGTGAATAACTTTCTTAGTAGATTACCAATGCACAGGTTTGGTCTTCTCCTTCTGTTTGGTCTTTTTGGAGCAAACTTCTATTCTCCCTGTTTTAGTGAGACACTTTTTTTCTTTAGTTGATATGAGATCCTTTCTGCTCATCCCTTTAATGTAGGCATTTTTAAAGATTTTGCCTTTTTGTTTTTTCATTCTTATATTACCTATGATTCTCTTATTACCATTTCATACCTCTAATCCTCATCTTACTTTTATTCAGAGCTGCATTTCCTAAAACCTAGACTTTTAGGCTAGAATTCTAAACCTAACTTTCAAAATCAGAATTCAGCCTTACACTTCTTCCTTAAACATTTGTCCCCTGGCCTCCCCCTACACCCACTAAAAATCAACAACCACTTTTTATACTTGCCTTATTGTCTTAATTTGAATAGAGGTTTCACTAATGTCTTAGTTATTTTGCTTTCTGGAATCAATTATTTTCTCTTTTTACAACTCTAGATGAGGCCACCATCAAGTCTTGAATTAATTTAGTGGCCTGCTAATTTGTTTCCTTCAGTTTCTCATTTTTTGATGCTATGTTTGGAAATATTCTTTTAGTCTTTACATTAAAGTCCAGGTTTTGGATTTCTGACAAATTCTGATCTGGGCATGGAGCCTTCCCTGAAAACCTACATAGCATAAAATCTCCTGTTTCATTATTTTCAAGGTCTTTTGTCTAATTGTATGTGAATTGTGGTAGAATAGTGGCAGTATTTGTGGTAGTTGACGAGACTTGAGGAGAAAATGATTTTTTCAAGTTGGAAAAATTATCTGTTTTAAAAGATTAGAGTTTAGAGAAAAAAGTCACTTAGGTTGGATGACTATCTTTTCATTGTACTTTTACTTTCGTAGCATTTGACACTGTTACTAGTGGTAGAGTACTACCTATTGTTCCTCTGACCGTTCGCTCCATTATAATGTTGTAATGAAATAAAGTCCACATCATTTATGATTTTTTCCTTCATCTCTACTAGCAGTTCTTATTTGTAATTTCTTGCTTTCAGAGAATTATATACTTATAGTACTTATTATAATTTTCTATATATCATCACTGTCTTATATACACAGTAGGTTCTCAATAAACGTTTGTTAAGTGAAATTATTCCTTTAGTTTGGAATGCCTTTTTTATTCATGGATTGAAATGACTCTGACATAGATTGCTAAATGACTGTGGGTAGATTGCAAAATCTCTCTTAAACTTTTTGGCCTGCAACTAGTAACGCCTTTCCTCAAAGGATTAGGTTATAATTAACTAGTAAAATTCTTTGAAGATGAAAAAAGTTAAAGTTGAGCCTATGATTATCCTATTAAAGGTAAGCTGTTAGTATCAGTTTTGTAGGTAAAAGCTTTCCCAAAGCTTGAAGTTAATAAAATGGTGCTGAAGTAATCACTTTGCACATATGTACATCTTGTTCATTTGCTTTACTTAAATCTCTGGATTTCCTTAGAGGGAGGGATCTCTTTGTAGTGCTAGTTATTCTGAGGTTTCTGTCACAGAGCCAAGTAAAGCTTGAAACCCTTCCCTAAGAGAAGTACTATAGTTCAGTGCAGTTAGGATGATGTGCCTCATGTTGTACTTAACACTCTATTATGTGCAGAGGTCTTCACACTTTTGTGTACTAAGAATCATTTGGAGGCCCTCATTAAAAATAATCTCACCTCCAGAAATTCTAGTTTAACAGGTTATGTTTCTTCAGTGAGCAATTCAGGTGACTTCTGGTTCAGGCAGTATGTGGCCAACACTAGGAGAGATGTTTTGAATGGAACTGAAAAAGCCAGTAGAATATGAGAGACCGACCGGTACACATAAACTCATTTAAATAATCAGAGTTATATAATAACTCAAATTATTTTAAGTTATATAATATTTTAGTTTTTCTTTATTTGGGAAAATCTTGCTTTTTTTGGCTTGCTGCTCAGTGGATAGAGTGTTGGCCTGTGGACTAAAAGGTCCTGGGTTCGATTCCGGTCAAGGGCATGTACCTAGATTATGAGCACATCCCCAGTAGGAGATGTGCAGGAGGCAGCTGATCAGTGTTTCTCTCTCATTGATGTTTCTAACTCTATCCCTCTCCCTTTCTCTCTGTAAAAAATCAATAAAATATATTAAAAAGAAAAGAACTAGGATGCTTACCTGACAGGGGAGATACCATGATCATAAAGGTGGTTTTTCTAGGGTGAGGCTTATCCATGTGCTGATCCCTGCGATTTCCCCACATGTGGGAGACTCGATTGCATAATTTGTAGTAGTGGGGCACTGCGGTCGTGCCCTCTTCTGAAAAAAGAAAAAAAAAAGGGTCATTTTAAAAAAAATTAAAGAATACCACTTGAATACCACTTAAATACCAGAAAAGCTGTTAGTATCAGTTAAATAATTTTTTTTAAAATACTTTTATTGGTTTCAGAGAGGAAGGGAGAGTGGGAGAGTTAGAAACATCAATGAGAGAGAATCATTGATCAGCTGCCTCCTGCAGCCTCCTCCTGGGGATTGAGCCTGAAACCCGGGCACGTGCTCTTGGGATCCTTCAGTCTGACGCTCTATCCACTGAGCAAACCAGCCAGGGCTGTTAGAATCAGTTTTGAATACCTAATGCTAATTGAATATAATTAATTGGCAAAATGTATTGTACAGTTGCAGCTAGTAGAGGGGAAAGGTCAATTAGGTTAGATTCTTCAGATAAGATTCAGGTAAAGATGGCTCTCAAAGAGTGAGTGGTGGGATTTGATTAGACGGAGTAACGCTGGCTTGGATATCTAATTGGTAAAATAGTTTTATAGGTATCAGTTTTTGTGTTCACAAATATGCCTTAGCTTAAAGCAGATGACATTGCTTCCTCACGAGTGCTTGTTGAATATGTTATTGCACTGCTTTTCAGATCCTAATATGGGGAAGAATCATCTGGGGACCTGGCCAAAGATGGTTTCTGATTGGGGTGGAGCGCGTTTGGAGCGACAGATGCAGTCTGTTGAGGATAGTTTGGAACAGCTAACCAGTTTTTCTTGGGAACTTAAACTGATAAGTTGTGATGCATGTTACACAACTAACATGTTTATTATTCTTAAATAGACACTCTGATGTTTGAATTTTTAGTTTTTCTCTTTGTGCCTTTTAGTAAGCCTGTAGTCTTGTGGCTTTAAAACTAGCTCATTGTAAATGTATTAAATCACAAAATTAAAAATTGGTCTTTCTCTAAAAAATTTTTTAGTAAGTGAATTAATTCTATAGGCTGTAGTTGGGTACTTTTAAACAAACATTGTATTTCTTATGTTTGTTTGCTAGTGACTATATTTTTACTAATGATTTGAGTAATATAGTTGTCTTGCTTTGGGATAATATGATATAGAAGTCTGCATTTATGAAATGGATAGTTTATATATATATTTTTTAAAAGAAAATTGTAGCATAAAAGGAAACCAAACTCAGACATCTTTATATGGTTCTATATTGAAAATGATCATATGTTCCTTTGAAATACTGATCTAAAATGTCAAGTGATAAAATATTAGCATATGAACTAAATTGTCTCCAAAGGAAAGATCCTTCTCTCCACTCTCTTTCCCATCTGCCTAGTGTCCAAGGAATTCATGGTGAAGAGGAGAGCTGCTGAGCAGATAGTGATTTTCTTGAAGTTTGAGGAGTTGCAGCTGGAGAGGCAATAATGGAAGTATGGTAGATAGAGGTTTCAAAAATTGAAAGGGAACATCAAAAATAAATACATGGCTCTAATTGGTTTGGCTCAGTGGATAGAGCATCAGCCTGCGGACTGAAAGGTCCCAGGTTCAATTCAGGTCAAAGGCATGTACCTTGGTTTCGGGCATATCCCCAGTAGGGAGTGTGCAGGAGGCAGCTGATCAATGTTTTTCTCTCATCGATGTTTCTAACTCTCTATCCCTCAACCCTTCCTCTCTGTGGAAAAAAAATCAAAAAAACATATTTTAAAAAAGAAAAAATACATGGCCCGGCCCAGTGTGGCTCAGTTTTTTGAACATCATTCCATGCACCAGGAAGTTGTTGGTTAGACTCCTGGTCAGGGCACAAGCCTGGCTTTGGGCTTGACCCCCAGTAGGGGCATGCAGGAGGCAACTGATGATCTTCCTTTCACATCCATGTTTTTTTTCTCTCTCTCCCTCTCCATTCCTCTCTTTGAAATCAATAAAAACACATTTAAATAAATAAATAAATAAACAAATAAATGTATGTGTTGAAGATGATGGAAATAAGATTTCTCTCTGAGAAGGGCTTAGAAACAGAAAAGGGAAAGGTGTGGAATTAGAAGCATTAGTGGACACACATTTGTTATTTATGCACAGATAAATAAATAGGCATAGGTGTGTGTGTGTGTGTGTGTGTGTACATTTTTTTGTATATTTTTTAGTCTCTGCTAAGAGGACTCAATAGCAGTGCAACCCCCAGTAAGTGAGTGCTCCTATTGCCCAGATGTTGGTTTTAGGTACTATTCTTGACTGAAAAGATCCAGGGCTCCTTGCAGAAATAGCTAATTCTAGGGTCAGGGAGGGAAAGTACAAGATTAGATATTTCCTTTGTGGCAGGAATAAGGAAATATTCAAAATGATGGGGACATGTTAAAAGGATACAGGGATCACTTTGAAAGGACTCCAATGGCCAAACTTTTATAAATTGAGTAATTAGAGGGCCAGTGCATGAATTCGTGCATGGGTGGGGTCCGGCCAGCCTGGCGAGGGGGAGGGAACATGGGTGGTTGGCTGGCCTGCCTGCTGGTCGAACTCCTAGTCAAGGGGACAGTTTGCATATTAGTTTTATTATATATGATATACACTGAGTAGCCAGATTATTATGCGTTCAGAGGTCATCATAATCTGGCCACTCAGTGTAGGTTCCACAGTGCCTGTTGATATAAAATACATGAGTAAATGAATTGGACAAAGTGGAAGGGGAAAGCTCTTTAAAGTAGAATGCCAACTAAAAAAAACGTAGAAGGAATGATAGGATTAGATAATCATTGTCATAAATGTATTGAATAAAGGCAAGAACAGTCAATGAATGCTAAGGCTGCTGGGTGGTGTTTTGAGGAAAAACAGGATATTGCTAAATCATTGGAATAATTCCACATACTCTAATGAAATACAAAGGGAAAAAATAAGACTTTACAGTGGAGAAATCTGGTGGACACTAACTTGACCAGGTGATCAAAGTGATAATGATGGGTAGGTGTAGTACTAGTATGCACAATATAATTCCTGTATGTTCTTTCCAAGAATATATGGCCTGAATCTGGTTATGAGGAACATCAAATGGACCCAGATTGAAGTTCATCCTTGGGAGTGAAAGGCTTTATACTCTTTACACTCAAGGTCATAAAAGATGGGGAAAGATTAAAGAATTGTTTCATATTGAAGGAGACAGAGCTCGGATAACTAAATACAATATGTGTTCCTGGATAGGATCCTGAACCAGAAGGGAAAGAGAGACATGTTGGGACATTTGATAATGTTTCATGTGTCTGGATTCGCTCTGTGTTATGTCAGTGTTAGTGGGTGAGTTGTATGATGCTAATGTAACAGTGTCTTTGTTTTGGGAGATACATGATGGAGTATTTAGGAGAAGAATGAGGAATCCTATCTAATAAAAGAGTAATATGCAAATTAACCACCACTCTGCTATACCCACAAGCCATGCCCACCAGTTAATCAGGAGTGAGTATGCAAATTAACCCAATCAAGATGGCTGCTGCCACGGAGGGAGCAGAAGGCTTGGGTTTCCCTGGTAATGGAGGAAGCCAGGCTTTCCTTACACCCTGGCCAGCCCAGGCCTCCACTCAAGGCTATAAAGTTTCGATTATATAAGATAAATAAATCCCAACAAAAATGGTTGTTGCCCTGGAGCTGGTGAGAGCAGGAGGCTTGGGTTTCCCTGGTGATGGAGGAAGCCAAACTTTTGGCCTGCTTTGGCCTATGCTCAAGGCTACAAAGTTTCAATTATAGAAGAAAAATAAATCCCAACAAAAAGGGCTGTGGCTAGGAAGCAAGCATGAAGCCTGGCTCTGCTCCAGGCTACAAAGTTTCAATTATAGAAGATAAATAAATCCCAGATACTAGGGCCTCAGCTTGGGTCATTGGGGGGCATGGCTAGCCTGAAAATCACCACAAGCCCCTCACCCAGGCCTCCCCAAGGAGATCCCCCACCCTGATCTGGGACACCCTTCAGGGCAAACCAGATGGCTCCCACCCATGCACTAGGCCTCTATCTTACCTAATAAAAGAGTAATCTGCAAATTAACTATTACTCCAATACACAAGAAGGCTACCACCATGTGGGCACAAGATGGCCAGAAGGGGAGGGCAGTTGGGAGAGACCAGGCCTGCAAGGGAGGGCTAGTTGTGGGTGATTAGGCCAACAGGGGAGGGCAGTTGGAAGGGATGAGGTCTGCAAGGGAGGGCAGATGGGGGTGATCAAGCCTGCAGGGGAGGGCAGTTAGGGGTGACCAGGCCTGCAGGGGAGGTCAGTTAGGGGCAATCAGGCTGGCAGGGGAGTGGCTAGGGGGTGATCAGGCTGGCAGGCAAAAGCAGTTAGGGGCAATCAGGAAGGCAGGCAGGTGAGCAGTTGAGAGCCAGCAGTCCT
>PVJN01040954.1:0-18981 GCA_004026805.1 Lasiurus borealis
CTCCCTTTGCCCCCACAGCACTCTCTCTTTAGCCTGACTCACTTCTCTGTGCCTGTCCTGGAACTGTCCTCTCTCCAAGGCGTGGGCAATATCCTGCTCATTCCTGTATTCCCCAGGCCAGACCAGAGCCCACTGGAAGCCCTCAAGCAATGTGGAGTAAGCCTTTATTGAGCCTGGTGCTGTGCTGAATACTTTACATCTTTACATGTCCTGTCTCATTTGGACTTCAGAGCTGTGTGAGGGGACTGATATTATTATTCTCATTTTATAGACAAAGAAACTGAGTATCCTAGGGATTAAGTGCCTTACCCCAAATCACACATCTGGCAATAGGCAGAGACAGTTTATGAAACCCAGCAATCTACCTCCAGAGCTCATGTGTGTTACCACTATCTCCAACAGCAGAGAAAAATGAAAGAATAAACATATAAAAATAAACTAATGAGCCATGTAGTCTTGTAGGGACCACTCAGGGCTTAGTGATATAATTAACTTCAGTTTGAACTTGGTCATAGTGAAGCAATAACAGCCCGAGAGACTAAATTCTTGACACTTCCCTCCACTCTAATAAGAGATTTGAATAGCTTGAAATCCCTTACCTGTCTTGATAAATACAAATACAAAGAAATAAATAATGCAATAGCTTCTTTCCCTTGCAGTGGAGACTTTACAGTCATAATTCTGCCCCAAAGCAGGCAAATTTGGGAGGTGGAGAAGGAGAGTGAAGTTGCTTCTTAAACAGTCTGAAATAAATTTTCCACGGTAATTACTAACCAGAGTAAATTCCATACATTTGATTTAATTGGCACCAGGCAAATGAAACAGGGAAGGAAAACATTCTTCTCAAAGTTGTTGAGGATGTCGGAGAAGCAAAAGCTGGGAACATCAGGATAATGTAGACACTAGCAGCAGCCACTAGACAAACGTCACATTAGCAGTAGAGGAAGAAAGAACTTCCATTCATTGGGCTTCTCATTTGTGTCAGACACTGTACTTGAAGCTTACATATGTTTTGTAATGCAATTTGTATGACTAACTTGAGAGATAGGTATTATTGGCTATTGCATCTGTTAGCTATTGCTGTGTAACGAACTACCCCATAACTCAGTGTCTTAAAACAATAGTTTATTATCCCTTACATGTCTGTGGATTAGCGGAGCTTGACTTGTTCAAGCTGAACTTGGCTGGGATGATTGCTTTTCATTGCAAGTGTGTGGGGTGGGCTGATTAGCCATGGCCCATATATATTTGTTCTCTCCCTGTTACCAGTCAGTTAGATAGACTATGTTCATCCCATGTTGAAGGAACTTCCATTCATATATCATCTCCTACCCTTTCCACTTCATTCAAACCTTGGGCTTGCTTGGATTCATGGCATACAAAATCAAGGTCAACCACCATCTCTGCTATCCCTACCCTCACTCTAATGTCCTTCCACCGACCGACCCTCTCAAGCAAGGATCCCCCCGGATCTCACCATCACCGTATGAATGGTGATGCCTCTGTAGGGCCCCATCTAGGCTCTGGAGCTGTCCAGCATCCTGAAACAACAGACCAGGAACCTGGCATGGTGAACCTGGCATAGTTGTAGGCAATTAGACTGCTTTTTGGCAGGCCCCGTTGAATTCAGGAAGTTTCTGTTCTGGCTTCCTGCCTCAAGTGCACTTGGGAATATGAAATACAGGGGAACTGTTAGTGACTGTAAGCAAACTCTCAGGGCTTAAAACATTTTGCTATTGGCCATGTTGAAAGCAAGGGATTACTGTGGCAATTCACACCTCACAAGGGGATTAAGTAAGACTTTTGTGTGACGCTTTGCAGTTTGTAAAAGCCCCTTTTACACACACCATTTGCTCTGCACTATCGAGGCAGAATTACTGTGCTTATTGTACAGACGATGCAACCAGGCACCAGAAGACATTTCCTGTTCTGTGGTTATAGACTAAGGGAAGATGCAGGCCTATGGACTTCTGAATGATGGATCTTTTTCCTTCCATTTCTCCTCTCAACAAATAGGGTGAATTCAGTTTGATGAAATGAATTATAGTTCTTTGGGGGAGGAAAACACATAGCAGTATACCTAAGAAGATTGCAATTATGCATGTATTTGGTGAGGGCCAGGTAGGTGAGTACACAAGCAGGGATAATGGAAGATCAGCTATGAGCTTCATCCATTCATTGATCCAACAAATATGTATCAAGTGCCTACTGTGTGCATGGTCCTTTGAATGGCCCTAGTGATATAAGAGAAAATAAGGCAGATATCATCCCTGCCCAATTTAAAAAAGAAGAAAGTTATTAGAGAAGTAAGTTGGCAATGAAGCTTAGTATTATCAGTTTTATTGAATTCTATTAAATCAGCAAATGAATATAATATTAAGATGGAATAATGGGGATTAGTAAGGTGATTTGAAAAGACTTCTTTGAAAATGTGAAGCTTAAGGTAAGACCGGAAGGCTGAAAAGTCATCTGGGCAAAGAGATAGGATAGGACAGTGGTCAGCAAACTGCGACTCGGGAGCTATATGCGGCTCGAGAGCTGCAGTTTGCCGTTCTGTTGACTAATGAGTTTGCCGACCACTGGGACAGGGGCTTAATCACAATGAACAACAGCAGCCTGTAATTGGAATGAGGGTCCAGGTCAGTGGTCGGCAAACTCATTAGTCAACCGAGTGGCAAACCACGGCTCGAGAGACGCAGTTTGCCGACCGCTGGGTGTTCCAAGCAGAGAAAAGAGCATTTGCAAAGTGCTGGAAAGAATTTGGCATGTTGGAGGAACTGCAGAGGCACTCATGTGGCTGAGGAAAAGTGAGTGTGGGAATGATTGAAGGTGAGGCAATAAAGGTAGGCAGGAGCCAGACCATGCTGGCCCTTCTAGACCCACTCCTTCTTTGCGTTATTAATTACTTGGAAGAGAGTTTGGCACAAAGTAGGTGGCCATAACTGGATGTCCTGGATTGGGTACCCTAGAAAAAGACCCTGGGATAAGAAAGTGAGTACTGGTGGTGATCCCAGGGAGCACCAGTTCATGAGTGGGGAAAAGGGACGAAAAAAGCCAAAAAGGCAAGCCGTGGAGCCGGTTACTACTATGGGCAACTGGGACTCAGTTTTTCAGGCAATTTCTAGGAGAGAATGTCCAATATTCCTCAGTTATTTTAACTGAGGGGCAAATGAGCTGGGGTGTTTATCCACCACCTGTCACCTGTCCCTGGTTGAAGGCTGCACCTGGGGGTGGGAGGTATGAGCTGTCACTTCCAGCCTGCCCCGGGGCAGCATCTCAGGTGTGCCAACGGATTGTTGGCGAGTGTCTGCTTCTGTAAGCCAGGGATGAGGTGAGCAAGGACGAAGGAAGGAGGAGAAGCCACAGATATTGGTAGAAAGGAGAAGGATAACCCCACCCTTTGGGGGACACCCTCCCTAGAACACCATGGTGCCAGGGAGCAGTGGCCAGAGGCTTATTGAGGCCAGAGGAGCAGGCCATCTCCCTGGGGGCTTGAAGGTCATGTTCCCACCTCATGGGGTAGACTTTGCTTCTCAGTTCTCCTCCTGAAGCATTCACCAGAGGCCTCTCCTCTGCAAGGCTGAGGAGGAAGCCTCAGCTCTGTCCTTTTTAGCAAAAAGACCTCTCTTCTCAGCCCCTAACCCACTGTGGGGTCAAAGACATTCTGTTCCGCAGGTGCCCCCCTTCACAACTGGCATGTGCACCTTCATCTCCCCCTCCCTCCTTCCCCCAGGCTTACCCTTTGCTTCTTAGCCACAATCCACGCCTGGGAAGTTCTCACATTCTAAGGGAATATGTGGAATTTAGGGACCAGACCAGGGATGTTGGAAATGCCTTCAGAAGCACATTCAAAATACCGACTTGTGTCCTAGGCCAGTGGTCGGCAAACTCATTCGTCAAAAGAGCCAAGTATCAACAGTACAACAACTGAAATTTCTTTTGAGAGCCAAATTTTTGAAACCTAAACTTCTTCTAATGCCACTTCTTCAAAACAGAGTCGCTCAGGCTGTGGTATTTTGTGGAAGAGCCACACTCAAGGAAGGGGCCAAAGAGCCACATGTGGCCCGCAAGCAGCAGTTTGTCGACCACTCTCCTAGGCGATGAATGAGAAAAATCATATACTCCTCTCTCAGTTTTATGGGTAATAAAACCAACTGAACTTGTTTTTGTAGCTTGTGAAAGGATAGCTAACAAATTATCTCATTTGCTCCCCACAATAAACCAAGGAGGCAAATCCTGCTATTAGTCCCACTTAACAGGTGAAGGCGCCAAGGTTCAGGAAGCATTAGTGCTTTGCCTCAAATCCCCCGGGCAGTGAACGGAAGACACTTGGTGAGTGCTTCTCTCCTGCTGACAGCTCTTTCCGTTAGGGATACCTCAGCATTTTTCATGATGAAATGACAACCAATTCACTACAGTATTGTTTAGCACAGTGATACTGGAAATGATCTGTGTACAACCAGAGGGAATCAAATACTGTGGAGCCAGGCAGCTGAGGATTGAGGCCTATGAACACAGGTGGCTAAATGTAAAAAAAGCTACTTACACAATTGTACTGTAGGTCAAGGTCAGCAAACTTTTTCTGTAAAGGGCTGGATGGTAAATATTTGAGACTTGGCAGGCCATATGAGCTTTTGCCACAGCTGCTCAACTCGGCCATGATAGTGAAAAACAGCTATAGACAACTAATTTGTAAATGAATGGCTGTAGCTGTGTTCCAATAAAACTTTATTTACAAAATCAGGCAGAGGGCCATATTTGGCCTCCGGGTTGTAGTTTGTACTGAGAATCCCTGTAGTAGTGAACATGATAAACTGTATGACTGTTTCTGTCACTAGATGGCAACCCTCCCATTAGTGAGATGCAGGTGCACTAGAGGCTGGGCTGCTCAACCACAGGTGGAAACTTGGGGAAGGAATAAATTAGGGCAGGAATTGTACTGCAGGAGGGTGGGACCTGAGAAGAGTCTTAGTATAATTCATATGACAGAAAACTCCCTCCCTCCCACCTTCCCTCCCTCCCTCCCTCCTCTCTCCCTCCCTCCCACCCTTCCTCCTTCTCTCCTGTGTTCCAGGCACAGTTCAAGGCAATGGTGTGGCAGAAAATATTTTTCTCAACAAAATAAAAAACAAAACAAAACAAAATAAAATTTAAACCTCACCCCCCGCCCCCACAATGGCATTTGTTGAGTTCTGTAGTGAAACACTCACATCATGGCTGATTTCAACTTGTCATCAAACTACAGTGGTACCTCGAGATACGAGTTTAATTAGTTCAGTAACCTTGAGGCGTGGGAAACTATGAGACACTCCAATGGCGGTAAACTGGTGGGTCGTATGTAGCCGGCCGATCCACACGATTACTCCTATCTCAAATGTTGCTCGTATTTCAAAGCAAAAATCGCTCGCTTGATGGCTCGTATCTCAAAAATCTCGTATGTTAGGGCACTCATATCTCGAGGTACCACTGTATTTCAAAGCTCCCAACATTAAATAATGGAGCCAATACAAGTCAGCCTCAGCTTTCTCATTTCTCATGTTTTCACATTTAGCTGGCCAGGTAGATGCTGCTACTACAACTAACATTTGTTGAGCAATTACAATGGGCAGATACTCTGCTAGAGGTTTATATCTATGATCTTTTTTTAAAAAATATATATTTTATTGATTTTTTACAGAGAGGAAGGGAGAGGGATAGAAAGTCAGAAACATCGATGAGAGAGACATCGATCAGCTGCCTCCTGCACGCCCCACATTGGAGATGTGCCCGCAAGCAAGGTACATGCCCCTGACCAGAATTGAACATGGGACCCTTCAATCCGCAGGCCGACTCTCTATCCACTGAGCCAAACCAGTCTCGGCTATATCTATGATCTTATTTTGTAGTCCTCACAACTCGTAGGTACAACTATCAGCCCACTTTGCAGATGAGCAAATTGAGGCTTTAGAGAAACTCCATATTGGCTCTGGTGATATCACCAGAATTCAATTCTTGCACGTTGATTCCCAAGGCTAAGCACTCAACTAGACCATGCTCCATGCCTCTGCCATTGTTGGGCAAAGTGTAGGTGTTTAAATATTGTTTTTTAAAAAGGTTAAAAATGGTGATTCACCTCTCAGACAGCTAGTTATTGGTCACATTAGGATTAGCTAAGGATTACGTTTTTAAAAAGATTAAAAATGTGATTCACCTCTCAGACAGCTAGTTACTGGTCACATTAGGATTAGAACCCAGTTCTTCCTGACTTCAGCATCTATGCTTTTTCCACATGCCAAGGAGCTAGAGCGTTAGCTGAATTTAACTAGCTGTTCCCAGAGAAAGTGAATTTGAGTAGGGATTCGAAGAAGGAGAGGAGCTCAAATGGACAGAGGAGCAGGAGACAGGTATTCTTTTTGAGATGGATGCATGCCCAAAGGGAAGGTGTAGAGAGAAGCAGAAGTACTCACCATCTGAAGGGTTGAGAATAGGTTTTCTTTCTTGGGTCAGCAAGGGTAAGCTGGAAATGATGGGAGAAAATGAGAAATCCCAAGTAGAGAGGGGTCTGGTTTTTGAGTTGCTGAATTAGAGGGGGACACGTGATGCTCTTCCAATAGAATAAGTGTGGAGAGCTGGAGCCGCGAGGGCTGAAGAGGAGCAGGTCTCAGAGCTGTCCACTGGGGAAGCATGAGGTCACATGATGTGTCTGGAAGACAATGACAGGGGAACTGCTAGTACTCTCTCCCATCTGCCCCACCAGTCTGCTTTCATGAGGGAGATGGGTTTCCCAGGCTCTTTAGGATGTTGCATATAAAGGAAAGGGCATCAGACTAGAAATGAGTAATGTGGATTCATGGCAATTACACTAATTTCTCTGAGCTTCTGGTTACTCATCTTTAAATTGAAGTAATGGTGGGTCTCTTGCAGCCAGCATATACACTAAGTGGCCAGATTATTATGATCTCTGAACACACACACACACACACACACACACACACACACACGAGGCCCAGTGCATGAATTTGTACATGGGTGGGGTCTGGCCAGGAGGAGGGGACATGGGCGGTTGGGCAGTCTGCCTGCTGGTCGAACTCCTGGTCAAGGAGACAATTTGCATATTAACCCTTTATTATATAGGATATACATTGAATGGACAGATTATTATGCATTCAGAGATCATAATAATCTGGCCACTCAGTGTATATGGGTCATGTTTTCATGTCCATTCAGCTACCCTACGAAATAGTGGATGTTAAGACATCTAGTTCAGTGGCAAGCACATCGTTGAAACTCCAGCAATCGTTGCTCACTCACCCACTTTCAGGCACCAATGTCCTTGGGAGGGTGGGCAGCAGTGCTTCCAGGATCTTCCTGGTAAGTCCACATACCATGACTTTCCTGCTCCATTGAGCTCCTTTCAGCAAGGGGCTGACGGAACACAAACTATGAGTAGAAAGAAAGCCAGGTTTTAGCTGTCAGTCTCTGAACATAGTTAGAAGAGACATAAGAAATGATTTTAGTTACAAATGCATACTTTTCACCCAAGGAAGAAAAACTCACGAGTATAAACATTAAAAAAAGTTGACTTCAAACCTTAATCTATAAAGCTGGGAGCCCAGGTATATTCATGGGACAACAAAGGTCTAAATATCATAATTTCCCTTAACTGTCCATAGGTCATCTAGGATCTCATTTATCCAGCAGTTACTTAGCCAAGCAATCTGAGTTATCAGAATACATCTCAGAACCAAGGAAGAAATACCCCTTCCTCAATTAACTTACTCATAGAAGAGAACATTAGTTATTCATCCTGAGTATCCTTACCCTCATACTAAATGTAATTCCAATAGAATGGTTATCAGGTTTTTCACCCCAGAGGGGTTAGAAAGGATAGTGTGTCTACATTTCCTCTAAGCAAATTCTATGAAAGCAGGAAGAAGGATTTGCTGATTACTTGATAGTGGAGGGAGAAGGTGACAAGGCAATTTCAGAAGTGAAGAATTTGGAGCCATTTGGTATAGGAGCAAATACTTCACACTTTATCGGATATATCTGAGCATAGTCATTCACACTCATAGCAAGCACATTCAAGTCACATGGAAGAATTAAAATGGTGCTTAGGACAGCAGGGTATTAGTCCATTTCAGAAAGATTTCTTCAGTATGCTTTCTTTTCCTTTTTCTTTTTAGTTTTTCTTAAAAGTACATCCTGTCTTATGGAAAAGGTAGGGTTAGCTAACTGGGGCACTGCTGAAGCCTTTTCAGATCCTTCTGATTAGCTATAAAAGGTGACAACCATCAGCATAGAGCTGCCCCCCACCCCCGATCTAAAATACTCTCTCCGTGTTCCTTGGTTGTGGGATTTGATGAGCAAGTTCATTTCCACCTTCTGTTCTTCCTTTGTGCACTGTGATTTTAGGACCCCTTTGAGGCTCCCTTTTCACAGATTGAGGCAGTTTGATTCTTAAAATTCCCGCAGGGCAGGCCATAGAGTCATTTGGCTGCCGCCTCCTCATTCCAGCGAAGATGCCTCGACCCTGACCAGTGTCATGCCCTCTCTACTCACTTCTCTGAGTCACCATCATTTGCCCAAATAAGTTAATGTCTCCTCCTTTTCTGCTATGAGTAACCCTTCTAATATAGTTTTTATTCTTCATGATCTTATAAGAGAAAGTTCTTCAAAGGAAAATAAAGATCTACTACCTTCCAGGTCTGGAAGTCAGTAGTGTCTGTGGCCACCATGGACATGTGCCATATCCTGCAGGGTGACTGGCAGCCTCCTTGCTGCGCATTCAGACTCTCCCTAGCACTCAGGCTCAGGCCAACCTTTCCCTGGCCTGCTCCTATCCCAAGGCCAACCACTTCAGGAGTCCTAGAGCCACACCGTTCTTGCTCAAAGTGGAGCTCCTCTAAGGGGCAACCTTGGCAGGGTTCTTTCCATTGTCCTGGCCGACACTCTCTCAGGAGTGCATGTGGTCTGAGCTCTTCTCCTAAGCATCTCTACATGGGCTCTCCTCAACTACTCCCGCTCCCTTTATCTTCATAGGCATTTTCCCCCAAGAGTGTCCTACAAAGCTAATCCCATCTTGGTTTCTGCTTCTCAGAAAATCAGAACCCACACAGTTTGTAGATATAAAAAATGTCAGTTGAGTTGAATTTATTGTGGTTTTATTGATCACCAGATATAATCTTCAACAGACCATTTCCCCAGCATGGGGTGCCATAGTTAACATGGTTAACCTTGCAGCAGCAGCAATGCTTCCTTCAACAAGACCGAACTCTCCCTGGGTGACTCAGGATCATCACCATGGGCAGTTGTTGACCAAGGAGTGAACTCACTGGTAGCAGAATCTGCTGAGATATTTCAGCCTGCTTACCCGAGTGGCCCCAGATAGCTGTGCTCATTGAGTTATTGTGCGTTTTATAAATAGTTTTATTTTTCCGTCTGCCTTTCCTATCAATGTTTGTAAATGCTGGAGCTGGGCTGGGCTTTAAAGATCATTCATCTGAGCTTCAGAACACATCATCACCAGGCACTGGTCAAGGGCTGGAATTTAGAGTTAGGTGAGAAACAATTCAGGATGGCCCTGAGTTGCAGGCTGGAGATGAGGTGGAATGCCCAGTGATCCTTAATCAGTGCCCTGGAAAGTGCAGCGCTTGTCATGTTTGGGGAGTGTGCGTGGCCACAGGGCTGTTGCAGCTGCACAACCTGATAGGTTGGTCAGTTGCTTGAAAAACATCATCTGGTTGATGCCCATGCTCCTTACCTGATGGTTCTTCCTCAGCCCAGGGGACCAGGTAACTCAGTGGGATTTGATGTAGGAAAAAAGATCCATCAGGCTGGTGTCAGTGACTAACCACATCCACAAAGCACATCATCATCCATGATGAGCAGGTGGTGGGGATTCTGGTGAAAGGTCTGAATATCTCCTTCCTCAACTCTCCCCAAGTCTGGAATACTCATTCCATTGAGCTATTACTCCAGTTTTAACACCTTCCCCGTGTGAAGTTTGAAAAATAAATAAATTTAAGAAAACCATTAAAAAAATAAACCATGATTTCCCTCAAGGTGGGGGCAAGGTCCAGTTCCTCATTTTACAGATGACAAACCAACTTGACAACATTTCTCAGTAGAGCCATCATGAACAGGAAGTTAATATGCAATGACAGCAGATGTGATCCAATCTGTACCTTCATAACACCTTCTGGGCCCCATGTCTGAGCCAGTCCATGATGGCAGAACATCTCCTGCAGTCCCACCAGCTCTCACAAGCAGCTGGAGATTTCTGTGACTGAACAACATACTGAAAAAGATATTACAACGAGCTGACTATCAACAGGGACCTCATGCAGCTCATTTCATTGTTGATTTATCCTTTTGAGAGACTAGGAAATGCAGTGACTTGAGAATGGTGCCGGGCATGGGCATGGAGGAGGAGGGGCTTTTCTGCATGGTGGAGAGTAATTAGGGTCCGGGAGCCTGCATTACTCCCCACTCTGTCACTAATGCTCTGTGTGACCTTGGACAAGACATTTAACCTTTTTATGCTTCAATTATCTGCAAAAGTGGATAATAATAAATACTACCTTATTGCATTGTTGTCTCAAAGAAGGGAGAGTATCTGAAAGCATTTTGGAAGTAATTTGGTCTATATAAGGATAACAGAGAGTGATTATTAATTGTATTCTGGTTCAACCTTTGACAGGATCATGCATTCATTTGGCAAGTATCTTTATAACACTGTGTGTCTGACAGTATTCTAAGTATTTCATAATCTTTTCAATACTATGAGATATGAACACTATTATTATCATGATTTTACAGATGAGGAAAATGAATAGCAGAAATTAAAAAACTTGCTCAAGGTCACACATCTGCAGATCCAGGATTCTAACCCAAGCAATCTGCTTTCATAGTCCATGTATGTCACCACTACATTGCGAGACAGAATGTTCTGGATTTTCTTCAAACTGGAATTTGACTTAGCAAAGTAGACTTAGGGGGTAGAGAGAGAGAGAGAGGACAGGATCTTCATAGGAAGGGCCAGGAGGTGGGGCTGAGCAATCTGGCCAGGAAAGTAATGGTCATCCTAAAACATATCTGGGCAGGGTTGTCTTTCCACTCAGTCACCTGGAAGAGAACAGACAGAGGAGGGAGTTCTGAGGTGTGTCTCCTTGGAATAACTTTGTTTGCCCATCACCAGAGAGGCTGTCATTCCTCATGATGGTTAACAGGCCATAGGGCCCCATGCTGGTGCAGGGCCCAGGCGAGCAGCTCACTGTGCAGAAAAGGGACAGAGCTACTCACTCCAGTCTAGCTCTAGCATGTGTCAGCATTGGGAAAGTATCTAAAACGATATAGTCCTGTCCTTATGGCACTCACAGTCTGATGGGAGAGGGAGATGGATAAATAAAAAAGTATAATGTCTTATTCATGAGAAGTGATTATGTCTTAGGCAAGCTCCAGTGATTTCCCCATTTCTTGGTATTCACATCCTTGTGTGATCCCCTCTTTTTGAGAATGGGCTGGATTTACAGATGTGCTTCTAATGAATGGAGCATGGCAGTAGTTAGTGATAGGGTGCCACTTCTGAGACTGGGTTATAAAAGGGCTGTGATACCTCTCTCTGTGTGTCTGTATGTTTGCCTGTGTGTCTGTTTCTCTTACATCAAGGGAAACAGCTCCGACATTGTGAGCAGTCCTGTATCCCCAAGGAGTAGTATGGAACTGAGGCCCACCCTGTGGTGGCCCACGAGGAAATGAAGCCTATCAGCAACCACATGAGTGAGCCTGGAAGTGGCTCTTTCAGTCCCAGTTGAGTTTTGAGATGTCAGCAGACCCTACTGACACCTTGACGGTAGCCTCAAGAAAGACCTTTAGCCAGAAGCACCCAGTTAAGTTGCTCCCAGAAATTGTGGGACAATAAATACTTGTTATTTTTAGCTGCTACATTTGGGATAGTTTGTTACACAGCAATAGATAATTAATGCATTATAACACAAAGACTTTTCCCAGATTAGCTTTAGAGAGGAAGCTATAATCATATTGCCAAATGCAGAGGGGTATTGCAAACAGTGTAGCAGTCACAGAGGCTAGAGGAAATAGAGTTTGACCTGGCTAGAAAAAATAGAGGGTGTCTGTTGGTCTGGATGGGCCACCATGGGCGACGAGGCCTGAGAAGTAAGTATATAACACGGGCTAAGGAGTTTTGGTTACAAAAGCAAATTCCATGCTAGAATCACTCTCCAGAGATTTGGGTGGGTTATCTGAATGAGGAAGTATGGGAAAGCCAGAGTCTGAAAAATCCTTGGCATAGTGGACCCTTTAAGACTATAAATTCAGCAGCCTTCACTGCCATCGATTTCAAGGCTACAGTTCTCTTTGCCTCAGGGGATTTTATTTTATTCCTCTTCTAATCATTCTCTATTGTCATTAATGTTAAAATAAAATGGGATGCATGCTGCTTATTGCATGATTAGGGGGCTCACCGAAGACTTATGGACATTGAGCTCCACCTACAGCCTCAGGCATAGGTCTGGGGGCTCCTTGTGAAACTGCCAGACTTCATATCATGGATGTGGAAAACGGACTCTGGGCTGGGCCCTGGCCCTCATTCTCGGGCTGTAAAAGGCTCCCACCCTTTTTGCAGCCTAGTAAGGGTTATAATGCAGTGGTTAAGAAGGGAGGTTCTGAAGCCAGAGGCCTAGGTTAAAATCCTGGTTTTCAACCCTGTCTTTGTGGATTCAGATACATGACTTAACCCAGTGGTCAGCAAACCATAGCTCGAGAGCCACGTGTGGCTCTTTGGCCCCTTGAGTGTGGCTCTTCCACAAAATACCACGGACTGGGCAAGTCTATTTTTAAAAAAATTTAATCTGTATTGTTATGATTATTACAATTGTTCCTCTTTTTTTCCCCCATAGCTCCCCTCTACCTGGTTCCCACCCCACTCTCAGCCTTACCCTCCGCTACTGTCCTCATCCGTAGGTGTACAATTTTTTCTCTTCCAGCACCCACCACACCCTTTTCCCCCCAAGAATTGTCAGTCACTCCCTTTCTATGCCCCTGAGTCTATTATATTCACCAGTTTATTCTGTTCACTAAATTTTTTTTATTCACTTGATTTTTAGATTCACTTGTTGATAGATACGTATTTGTTGTTCATAATTTTTACCTTTACCTTTTTCTTCTTCTTTCTCTTCTTAAAGAGTACCTTTCAGCATTTCATATAATACTGGTTTGGTGGTGATGAACTCCTTTAGCTTTTTCTTACCTGTGAAACTCTTTATTTGCCCTTCAATTCTGAATGATAGCTTTTCTGGGTAGTGTCCTGACCCGCGAATTAAGTCAATGAGGACCGTAGAGGGGGAGTGGGGATGAAAGGGACAAGAGACACAAAGAATGGAGACAAGACAAAGTTCTGATCAGGTCTCATTTATTCAGGAGGAGTTCGGGGTATTTATAGGGAGAAGGAGGAATGAGGAAGTTAGCAAAAATTCCTAGCCCTTAAGGCGAAACACCTGGCTTATGGGAAAGAGATAGGGTTTGGGGTAATAGAAACCTAGCCCGAGGTTAGTGCTAACGTGGCTGGAGCTTACTACAAAATGACTGTCAAGCACAACAAGTTTCCCACAGGTAGAGTAATCTTGGTTGTAGGTTCTTGCTATTCATCACTTTGAATGTTTCTTTCCGTTGCCATCTGGCCTGCATAGTTTCTGTTGGGAAATCAGCTGACAGTCATATGGGTGTTTCCTTGTAGGTAATTAACTGTTTTTCTCTTGCTGCTTTGAATATTCTTTCTTTGTCTTTTCTCTTGGCATTTTAATTATGATGTGTCTTGGTGTGGTCCTCTTTGGATTCATTTTGTTTGGGATTCTGTGTACTTCCTGGGCTTGTAAGTCTATTTCTTTCACCAGGTGGGGTAAATTTTCTGTTATTATTTCTTCAAATAGGTTTCAGTTTCTTGCTCTCTCTTCATAATTCTGATGTTGGTACACTTGAAGTTTTCCCAGAGGTTCCTTACACTAACTTCATATTTTTGGATTCTTTTTGCTTTTCTGGTTGAGTGTTTTTTTGCTTCTTTGTATTTCAAATCTTTGACTTGATTCTTGTGCTCCTCTAGTCTGCTGTTAGATCTTTGTATAATATTTTTTATTTCAGTCAATGTATGTTTAATTTTTAGTTGGTCCTTTTTCATATCCTTGAGGGTCTCACTTAGTTTATTGGCCTTTTCTAGTAAATTCTTGGAAAAACCTTACAACTGTGGTTTTGAACTCTTTATTCTGTCGTTTGCTTTCCTCCATTTCTTTCATTTGTGATCTGTTTCTTTGTCTTTGCATTTTGGCTGCTTCCCTGAGTTGACAGAGTGGCTTTGTGTGCTAGATGTCCTATAGGGCCCAGTGGCTCAGCCTCCCCAGTTACCTGAGGTGGACACTCTTGGTGCACCCCTTTGTTGTAGTTAAGCCTTTATTGTTGTTGGTATCACTGGGAGGAATTGACCTCCAGACCAATTGGCTTTGAGGATCAGCTGTGTCTACACTGGAAGAACTTCTGTGCTGGAAATACCCTTATAATGCGAAAGCCTCTGTGCTCAGCTTGGATGGGGTGGAGTCTCAGAGTGGAGCAGACAGCCTTGGCTTCCTGTTAGCCCTAGCCTAATATACCCCTGTGTCTCAGTGTCCTGTGGTAATCGCTGCACACACCTCTTAGAGAAAGCCAACCTCGAGTTCCACCCACTGCCAGATAGTCCAGTTTCTCCCCAAATGAGTCTGGATTCCCAGAGTCTCATCCAGAACTGGAGTTCAGTGCAGTTGGGAGCTTTTGTCTCCCTCTTGCTTGAGAAAGCCAGCTGTATACTCAATTGCCCACCCTCTCTGTGTGTGCTCCTCAGTATATCTGCCTTCCACAGTTCCTTTGAGTCTCAGTGTGCTTTTCTCTTTCCTGACAGTCGAGTTTCACCCCATATGAGTCTGGGTCCCCAGAGTCTCTGGGCGAGTCTCTTTTGAAGAAGTGGCATTAGAAGAAGTTTAATTTAAAAAAATTTGGCTCTCAAAAGAAATTTCAACTGTTGTATTGTTGATATTTGGCTCTGTTGACTAATGAGTTTGCCCATCACTGTCTTAACCTCTCTGAGTCTCAATTTATTCATCTGTAAAGTGGGGATTGGATCAGTGTCAACATCACAGGTTGTGGTGTTGATTAAACAAGATGCCATGCCTGGGAGTATCCCTGCACAGGATGTACTTACCAGGCTTATCACTTACTATATTTGTGATGTCTGGGAAGATTATTTTCCATTCAAATTCACTTTCGTTGTCTTGCTTTTTCCCTGTTGCTGACTATAGAATAATTATGTGTATTAATTATGACTCAGAGTCCTAATTATGGTCCCAGCATGTTATTATCTGTAGCAACCAAAAGATCTGTCTATGTCTACATGGGCATAAGAATCAATATATTAGGTGTTCTAGTTACCGTATCTGTTGCTGCATAACAACTTATTCCCCAGCCCCAGGAGCTTCAAACTACACATCGTTATTGTCCCCTAGTTACTGTGGGTCAGGAACCTGGGCACAACCCAACAGGGTCCTTTGTTTTAGGTACTCTCCCGGGCTGCAGTCAGTTGGCTGAGGCTGTGGTCCCATCTAAAGGATTCAGGACCTGCTTCCCAGCTCACGTTTGTTGGCAGGATTCATTCTTGTGAAGACCATTGGACTGATGGTCTCCATTCCTTGCTGGCTATTGATCGGCATCCACCCTCAGTTCCTTATCTCAGTCCTGGAGCAGATCCCTGCCACTGCCCTAAGCCCATGGAGCTATAAGTATTTGCCACTTGCCCCAGGTTGGCGAGTTCTAGAGGGTAGTATTGCTAGCACATGGCTTAGTGCCTGGTACCAAATAGGCACTCAGTAAACATTGATGGGCCGTGAGGGATGCTGTAGCCATTCCCCAATGGGAGCTACCAGAGCTGGTTGTTTGTATGCAGCCTTTCAGTTGGAGTGGTGCATGCTCTTAGTTCCATGCGCCCATCATAGCACTGGCCACACCAATTATAGTGGACACTTCACTCATTTGCCTCCTATCTTAGCTTGTATGCGCCCCCCTCCCCCCCGTCCCTCTGCAAGTTGACCTTGAGACAAGGGTTTGGGTATAAGTAATTTATGTGGGAGGGGCTAACAGGATGAACTGTTACTGGTGGTGGAGTTTCAAGGGGGTGATTGGGGCTCAAGCCCACTGGAGCTAGTCTTATTCTCATTTTAAGAATAGGAAACTCAGGCACAAAAATAGTCTAGCCCAGAGCCCATCCTCTTACACTCTACAGCATAGTACTTCTCTGACAGTCAGTGTGCCAGGCACCATGGGAGGTGAGTTATAAATGTGATCTGCTTTCATCGCCCCAGCAATTTGGAAGGTAGACTGTATAGTTTTCATGTTATGAATAGAGAGATAGGCTCAGAGAGGTAAAGAGGCTTTCTCTGGGCCACACAGCTCATATGTCAGGGGAACTGGATTGGAATACAGTGTGCCCTTACAAGCACATGAGAAGGAAATGAGTCCAAGTTACATCTCAGGTTGTTAAGAATTCTGACAGGAGTACCAGGCGTGATATAGAAATGCAAGGGTGCGTCCAACTGAGGGGACGTGGGAGGCGGCTGTGGAGAAGATGGGTTTGAGCGGGGCCTGGAAAGGTAGGTAAAGTGGAAGAGGAGTGGAAAAGCATCCACAGGAGGGCAAATGCATGAGGCAGGTGAGTTAGACAAGTGGGAGCAGGGAGGTGAGTCAGCTTAGGGAACATGGAGAGCTTCCTGGTCCAGGGGAGGCATCACCACCTGACGCTTCAGCAGTGGAAAGTGATGGAGAGGAGTGAGGGAGCCACAGGGGGCGTGGGGAGGACACTCCCATGGCTCCTGCCTAACCCTCCGGTCCTCCCTCACATCGGCAGCCTCGGGAGACCTCACAGGCCACCTTGGTCCTGGAGTCACATACACGGAGGCTGAGGTCCTGGCCAGTCAGGGCTGCTGGCCTGGGGTCTTCCGATTGGAATTTGTATCAAGTTGAACAGAGGGCCCTCTTGGTTTTCTCTGTGGTCCTCACATTTACTGAGCAGGAAGGAGCGACCCCATCAGGAGATGACTGTGGAGAGCTAAGCGTCCCGGAGGTGCTCAGAGGAACCCTGCTTGTTTCTCAGACTGGAATGAAGCAGGGTGAGCTTCATGGTCACATTGAAACCTCAGCAAGATATTTTAAGAAATGAGTGCAAAGCAGTGTAAATTCAGAACTCGAAATTTTTCGCAATAAACACGTATTTAGTATGTTGGGAAGGAAAACAGACGAAAGTGCGATGATCAAGATCTGACATAAATACATCAGCACAGACAAAATGTAGATTCAGAAGCCAGGAGAGCCTTCCTCCCACACTGCAGGGGATGTCCCCATGCCATCTCCAGGGGCAGAGTTGTTGGCACACATTTTTTTTTTTTAATGTATCCAGGGCCTTATCTTCGCTATGGTGTTGGCAAAACCTCAATTGCTCTGAGCCTTGGGCCCAGAGTCAGCTGGAGGAGGTGTTTCCAGTGTCATGTTACAGAAGCCGGCAAGGCCTAGGTGAGGGCTTCCAGGGGATGGTGCTCTGAGGATTCGGTCTGACTCAGGCTGGTTCTCATGTTCCATCTTTAGACCCTTTGGCATCTCCTGGTGACTCTCTATTGGTCGGTGCTAATTTTCCCTTTTAACTGAGACTGTCTACATATTCATGGAATCTGGGTGCCGAGAAAGCCCCACCCGGTACTGACCCTCTGTTTTGTCTCCTCTGCCCAGTTCTGTGACTTTCTGGTTATAAAGGACGGTTGATCTGGTTCAGAGCAGTTTCTAAGGCTAAATGGACTATTTTTTTCTGCTAAAGAGAAGTGCCCCAAAACAGCAGTTGTTACCATGAAACAAGGCTGAAATGCTGGGTGACCATTCCTGCCCACCAGGGGAAGGTCACAGGTTAAGTGGGGGTATCTTTAAGTCATAGTGTCACCTCCCAGAAAGTCCTTAGTTCTTGGGTTGGTTTTGCTTTCTTGTCTAGACATCCAGGAGCCTTGTGATACATTACATTGTTTAATACTTTAATGTTTACTTAATAAAGCACTTTTACATATTTTAGGGGCAGTGGCTTAGAACACAGACTTTGAAGACACATTGCCTATATTCAAACTGTGGCTCTGTTATTACAGGCTGGGTGACCTTGACCAACCCCTCTTTCTGGACTCTTTCTCATATAATGGGGGCAATAACATAGTCATTGACTTTATTATTGAAAAAATAAAGTCATAAATTTTTGTAGGGATAGGTAACTTATTAAATAAGACCTGCACATAGTAGGCCTATATAAATAGTAGCTACTTTTATTTGTATTAGTAGTATTACTACTATTATTTACTCTCATGGTCAACTGGCAGGGCACAGCTTTAGTGTCTGACTGGATCCAATCCCTAGACGTCACTTTTCAGACTGTACTACATATACTACCTGCATCTAAATTACCTGGGGAATGTGCAAAAGAATAAATGCCTGGGATTTCCCAAGATCTACCAAATCAGAGCCTTGGAAGACAGAGATGAGGAATCTGAATTTTTAACAAAGGCCCCACGAATGCTTTTGCATCTTGAAGTTTGAGAATCACAGCCCTAGATTGTAAGATCCATTCAGGCAAGGATCTAAATTATATTTTTCTTTTTTTATTAATTTTTTATACATATCTCCCCATTGCCCCCCCTCCCTCCCAGATATATCCCAACCCCCCCAGTGTCTGTGTTCATTGGTTATGCTTATATGCATGCATACAAGTCCTTTGATTGGTCTCTTATCTACCTCACCTAACTTTAATCTTCCTGCTGTAATTTCACAGTCTGTTTGAAGCTTTACTGCCTCTGTATCTATCCTTTTGTTCATCAGTTTATAATGTTCTTTATTATCCACCAATGAGTGAGATCATGTGATGCTTCTCCCTCATTGACTGGC
>PVJN01040955.1:0-18998 GCA_004026805.1 Lasiurus borealis
GCTGTACAAATGACACTGCCACTTTCCAATAATTCCTCACGTGACACGTGATGTATTTCCATACCTGTCATCCCTTGAAATTCTCACAATGGCACTAAGATATGAGGCAAAGCAAGAATTATCACCCCCTTTTCCAGAAGAGAAAACAGCAGCTTAAAAAGGGCGTATGCTCTCCACACACACAAGGTCCTTGCCCAGCTGGTGTGGTCCCCACATAGCATCATCGGCGCCACTCAGAGGCGACTCCAAGGAGTGTTGAAGTTTGAGAACCACTGTGTCAGAGGCTGGATTTAAGCCAGGTCCTCGTTGCTACTAGCCAGTCAGCCCCTTCCCATAGCCCCTCACCTACTCTTTGGTCTAGTCTGCTTGTTTTTAAGAGGCTGGCTAGGCTCAAGGGTCTCTACTCAGGAATAGGTAAATCACTAAAGGGACATGAAGGGGTTGGAATCTGCCTCCTCAGGAATTAAAGAGTTTGAGCAGGTCACCCGCGGCCAGCTCCCCCCCCCCCCCCCCCCGTCTGTCCCCCTAAATGGTAACTGCATACCGACCCTGGCACGTGAAATGCGGGGTCTCGGTGCTGAGGTCCCAGAAGCGCACCGTGGTGTCTCCAGAGCCGCTGGCCAGGTACCTGGAGAAGAGAGAGGTGGCCTGACTTCTGCAGGGGGGCCCCGGGGTAGGGCCCCCCCTGAAACACTGCCCATTTCTGCTGCCTGTGCACCTGTCTTCCGGGGCTAGAGTCTGGGACTGGACTTTTCTCTCCCGTGAAAAGGAGAAACGCAACCCTGCTGCCCCCTGGAAGAAGACCCCAAGAGGTCTTTTTTTATTTTTATGTTTTTATTTTAATTGATATTTTTACAGAGAAGGGAGAGGGATAGAGAGTTAAAAACATCGATCAGCTGCCTTTTGCACAACCCCTACTGGGGATGTGCCGGCAAACCAAGGTACATGCCCTTGACCGTAATCCAACCTGGGTGGGACCTTTCAGTCCACAGACCAACGCTCTAACCACTGAGCCAACCAGTTTCAGCCCAAGAGGTCTTTTTGCTTCTCTTCCTTCCTAAAGGAATGGCCACAGCCATAACCTGATTTAAAGCTTCTCACTCTCCTCGCAGGACCGTGAGGGGCACCGAAACCCAGTTCCGCAGATGAGGAGGAATTAGCTCAGGAAGGTGACGTGATGTGACTACCCAGGTCACACAGCGAGAAGGGGCAGAGCTGAGGGTGCAGCTCCGTCTCCTGAGACCAAGGCCAGAAAGGCCTCTTCCAAGGCGGGGGTCCTTGGTCTTCGTGGGACAAACCTCCCTTGGGAAATCCTACTTGCAACCTGAGCCTATGATAGGCCGCCTGAGGCCACACTGATCATCACTTGGGGGTTCCCTCCTCACCCCACCCAGAGGCTGCACTCCTCCCCTCCCCTCCCCAATCCGGCAGCCGTCCTTACTTTCCCGTGGGGCTGAAGGCCACAGAAATGACTGCCTCGCTGTGACCCTCCAAGGAGCTGGTGCAGCGGGTCACGGCGCGGACCCTGAAGATGGCCTGTGGCTGGTAAATGATGTCGAGGACCTTCTCCGTCTCCACCGCCTGCGACTCCAGCGTCCTCCCCAGTGAGGAGACGATCTCAGCATCGTGGACGTAGAAAGCCAGTGGCAGGGGGTCCTCCTGGAGGGCAAGGGCAGAGGGCAACTCTCCTGCCAAACCATGGGCAGGGGCCCCCTGCACCAGCGAGGCTCCCCACGGAGCTGCGGGAGGCAACACTTCCTTCTTTCCAGCAGCCCTGCTGGAGTTACGCCCCCCTCATCCCTACTGAGTTAGACCTTCCTTAAAAAAAAAAAAAAAAAATATATATATATATATATATATATATATATATTATTGATTTTTTATAGAGAGGAAGGGAGAGGGATACAGAGTTAGAAACATCGATGAGAAAGAGACATCAATCAGCTGCCCCCTGCACGCCCCGAACCGGGGATGTGCCCGAAACCAAGGCACATGCCCTTGACGGGAATCGAACCTGGGACCCTTCAGCCCACAGGTTGATGCTCTATCCACTGAGCCAAACCGGTTTCAGCAAGTTAGACCTTCTTAATCCTTAAAGAACAACAGTGGGAGGCTTACACAGCACTTAAAACCCTTTGTCTGCATCCTACAACTCTGGGAGGCAGGCATTCATATTCCCACTTGAAAGATGGAAAAAAAAACAAAAACAAAAAACCTGAGGCTCCATGCAACTAAGAAATAAGCCCAACATCCCACCCCCCCCACACACCCCCCAATGTCTCCCCATTCACAATACAGACCAGGCAAAGGTGTATACGGGGTGGGTTTACTCTGCCTCCTATTTCTGTCCAGCCAGGGTAGGAACACAGCCTGTGGTCAGCACCAGGAGGCCTAGCCCCGCATCCTACTGCCAGCGACTAATTCAGATCCGCTAGTGTCCTTTAAGGAGAACACTCCAGTCCTGAATTGGTATACACCATCATGCATTTTTTTCCCAACCACCACACCTCGCTGCATAACGTGTAAGGAGCATCCAAGCAGCTGCTTGGAAATGCAGGCCCTGCTTCACACACACACACCCCCAAACCCCCCACCTGCCCCCAATCTGATGTAGTATAAGTCTGGGGTGGAGTCCAAATTCTGCATTTTCAAGCACCTCCCACCCCAACGGAGGGCAACGCGTTGAAAGCGCGGGGTTTGGAAGCGAAAAGAGCATGGGCTTTGCGTTTGACACATTCGGACGATTCCCGTTCCAAAAACTACCGTCTACCGCGTGGCAGCGTGGGAATAACAATGCCTCCTCGTCGCTACCCTGTACGATGGGGCGGATTCAGGAGGGGCCGCGGCGAGGGCGCATCTGACAATGCAGCCGCTGCAAGTGCACCGCGATGTAAAGTGGTCGGTGTGTAAAGATACATTGATGCATCTTCCCGACCCTCCCCCGGGGGTGGGCGGCACTCCACGGGCCCGCGGAGGGTGTGTCACCCGCTGTGGGCGAGTGGCGGAGGGTGGTGGTGGGGGGTGGGGACCTGGAACCCCGGATCTTAGGTCTTTGGATCCCCGGGAGGCGCCGCCTGCCGCTCACCTGGGCCAGCAGCGCGTTGCAGATGAGCTGCAGCTTGTCCGGGGTGATGTCCACGGGCACGTCGAACGGGGAGCCCAGCAGCTGCCCGCCCTCATCCTGGAACTGCACCAGCAGCCGCTGCACGTCGCGCGCCGCCGCCGCCTCGTCCTGCGCCAACAAGCGCGGCGGGCGTCAGCCGCGCGCCTGGGAGGGGAGGGAGGGGAGGAAGGGTCCCCCCGCCCGCCTCCCTCCCCCACCGCGGACCTCGGGCACCAGCGCCCCGCCGCGCGCCCCCGCCCCCCTCCACGCACACCCACCGCCACCGCCGCCGCCATCCTGCGTCCCCACGTGGAGGAGATAGAGGCGGGGGGAAGGACGGAGCGCCGCCCCTGTGGTCCGGTGGTGCCGCAGCTCGCGACATCGCCCTCTGCTGTGGCGGAGGGGAAGTGTCGCGCCGCGCCAGGCCTGGTACCCATGACCTCCCTTGGACAGACAGCTCTCGGGCGGCCGCCCCACTCAGTCCCTCCCATGGCTTGCAGAATGCAGACTGGTCTCCAAAATAAGGATATTTGCCCCACTTTATAGATGGGGAAATCGAGGCTCTGAGCGGTGTATTTTCCCCCGAGGTCACAGAGACATGAAATGACAGAAGACTGACGAGGCTCCAGGCAGCAAGCAGCCCTGTAGAGGATGACTTACAAAGCCAGAGGCTATTATTGGGTTGAGGGCAGAAATTATTGTTCTTTTCTTTTTTATTTGAAAATGTGACTTTTATTGTATTTTTTGTATTTTCTATTATTTAGAAAAATTTGACTATATGGATAAGAAAAATAATAAGATAAAAATCACTATAACTTCACACACTCAGAAATAAATCACTCTTCCAAAAAATTTAGCTGATGCCGAAACCGGTTTGGCTCAGTGGATAGAGCATTGGTCTGCGAACTGAAAGGTCCCAGGTTTGATTCTGGTCAAGGGCATGTACCTTGGTTGCGGGCACATCCCCAGTAGGGGACATGCAAGAGGCAGCTGATCGATGTCTCTCTCTCTTATTGATGTTTCTAACTCTCTATCTCTCTTCCTTCCTCTCTGTAAAAAATCAATAAAAACAAAACAAAACAAAGCAAAATCCACAAAAAAAAAAAAACAGAACCCAAAGAGGCTAAAGTGGGGCAAAGGGTAGGGACATCTGTAATAGTGTCAACAATATGAAACAGAACCCACTTGCTTTTTTATTGTATTTACTAGAGGCCCAGTGCATGGAATTTTGCACTTGTGGGAAGGGTCCCTCAGCCTGGCCTGCACCTTCTTACACTCTGGGAGCCCTTGGGGGATGTCCGGCTGCCTGCTTAGGCTCCTCCCACCACCACCTCACTCACCAGCAATGAGCCCAGCTTCTGGCTGAGCAACCGTCCCCTGTGGGAGTGCACTGACCACCAGGGGGCAGCTCCTGCATTGAGCGTCTGCCCCCTGATGATCAGGGCACATCATAGCGACCTGTCGGTCATTCTGCCATTTGGTCGATTTGCGTATTAGCCTTTTATTATATAGGCTTGGGATGACATTGGTTCATACAATGATCCAGGTTTCAGTATGCAATTCTACACTACAGCATCTGTATATATCGTAGTGTGCATTTGCCACCCCAAACCACGTCTCCTTCCAGCACCACTTACCGCCTCTTTACCTCCTTCTACCTCCCCCACCTCCCCGTCCCTCAGAACCCACTTCCACTCAGCAGAGTGAGCAAGTCTCCTGGGCTTCCTGTAAAGCAAGGGCATTTTCCACACGTGAATGCCAGCGGGTAGGCAAGTTGTGGGCAAGTGGAAGAGGGGAAGGAACTTTCCTCCCTTTCCTCCCTCCTCCCTCCAGAGGGCATTTCTGGAAGCCTCCAGTTCCTCCGGGACCTGGGCAGCTGCCCTGGTCTTCCCCGTCTGTCAGCCCCTCAGCTGTCACTCTGCTCCCAAAATAGCTGTGCTTGGGGGAGGGGAGGGAGGAAAGGTTGTTTATTTGGGGTGGAGGTGGAGAAGGGGGCATCAGAGCTGTACCTACAGAAGCGGATCTGCTAAGGGGGTTCCCGTACCTTCTGGATTTTTCTCTCACTCGTTGGGGTATGAGTGCCTGAGCCATTAGGACAGCCTCTGAACAAGGTGCTGGGGCAGACGTTAGTCAGCACCCACCTCCACGTGGTACCGACCGTCCAGTCTGGGGAGGAGGAGGGCCCTGAGTATCAATGACAGGCTCCAGGGGCACCTGCCCCTGTGTCCAAATATGGTGTGGAGCCACGGGCAGGGGCGATAAAGCCTCCTGGGAGGGGCAGGCCGAGGCTGGCTGGCTGGCTGGCTGGGGGTTCGCAGCGGAGCTCCGGGGAGCCGTGTGGCAGGAGAGCAGACCCAGAGCATTGTCCTCGGGAGAAAGTGAGGCAGTCGCACTGTTCCCAGGACCGGGAGGAGGGAGAGGGGGGCTGGCACGGAGCTTTAGGGTCTGCAGTGACAGTTCAGGCCTTTGTCATGGTGACTTCAGCTGCCCAGCTGGGAGGGAGGCCCGGGGATGCGGAGACCCCTCTCCTCGGGGTCCATGCTCCAAGCAGAAGCTGTAATATTCTTCTGGGCTATGACCTCAGGGGTGCGGGGCCTAGGTCTCTTCCAGGCAGAATCCTCACCTTCCACCCTGGTGGGAGGGCACCCCGGAGCCCCAGACCTGGAGGAGGGAGTAGCTGGCCACACAGAGCGGCCCTTTCCCGACAGATGGCGGAGGCAGAAGCTGTGCAGCTGAAGGAGGAAGGGAACCGGCACTTCCAGCTCCAGGACTACAAGGCCGCGACCAGGAGCTACAGCCAGGCCCTCAAACTGACGAAGGACAAGGCGCTGCTGGCCACGCTCTACCGGAACCGGGCGGCCTGTGGCCTGAAAACGGTGCGGGGCCGGGTGGGAAGCCGAGGCGGGGCTGGGATGCAGGCACTATCCATCCTCCGTCACCCCAGCCCTCTCTCCTGGGCCCTGCAGGTTGGAGAGGGGCGCCTCTCACTGCTTTCCTAGAGTTTCTGGCCCGACCCACTCCTCTGGGAGACAGCAGTTCCCCCAGATCCAAACAGGCCGGGGGCTCCCCATGTGTTACTTTGTGGCATCTGAACAACAGCCGGGAGGCAGCTGCCTGCGCTGTGGCTAAGAATCTCCAGGCTTTGAGGGTTCAGTAACTTCCCGAAGATTTCCCAGGGAGGTAGTGGCAGAGCCCGAATTCAAGCCTGAGTCTGCCTGATGCCAAAGCTCACCCCCTTTTCCACAACCACGAGGGGCCCTCCCCGAGGCCTCTGACAGCCCGAAGCTCCCAGCAACTGCCCCGCCACCCCCCTTCCCGCCCCTCAGGCTGTCTCTGCATCGGGCTCCCACATTAACCACGTCTCCTCCTTCTCTTTCTCAGGAGAGCTATGCTCAGGCAGCTTCCGATGCCTCCAGAGGTGAGACCCCCCCACACCCCCCACTTACCCTTGCCCCACCCCCTCTGTTTTGCCTGAGAGGCTCTTGACACTCCAAGGAATTACACATCCTAAACATTTAACCAGCGGCCTTGTGGGCAGGGCTTCACATGTGATCTATGTCTAAGTCACATTTTTGCAAAAGGAGTTGCATGTTAAATATGGTGGTTTCTTTTCTTTTCTTTTTTTTTTTTTAAGTATATTTTATTGATTTTTTACCGAGAGGAAGGGAGAGGGATAGAGAGTTAGAAACATTGATTAGCTGCCTCCTGCACATCCCCCGCTGGGGATGTGCCCGCAACCAAGGTACATGCCCTTGACTGGAATCGAACTTGGGACCCTTCAGTCCACAGACTGGCGCTCTATCCACTGAGCCAAACCAGTCCGGCTTTTTTTTTTTTTTTAAGGTTTCTTTTCTTAAGAGATGTTTTTGGGGATCTTTTTCACGGTGTGGCACAGACCCCGTTTGTTGAAAATTAGGATATTGCCATGGGGGAGCCCCAGAACCGGGCCCATCAGCTCAGTCCTCACCCGTGGGAGCCAGGCTTCCTCTGGGGAAGAGGGAGGCCCTAGCCTGTGCCACGGCCACTAGGAGAAATAAACATAAAAAAATAAACATGCGTCAACATTGGCTTCAATGCATGATCCAAAGGGGAAGACTTTTTCCCCCTTCTCTTGGCCGCAGGTCTGTGTTGGGTTTTGACCCGGTTGCCATTCTTTTAGGGGAAACAGATAGCCTAGAGCAGTGGTTTCCAACCTTCCTAATGCCGCTGCCCTTTAAGACAGCTCCTCATGTGGTGGTGACCCCAACCATAACATTATTTCCATTGCTACTTCATCACTGTAATTTTGCTACTGTTATGAACTGTAATGTAAATATCTGATATGCAGGATGTATTTTCATCGTTACAAATTGAACATAATGAAAGCATAGGGATTAATCACAAAAAACAATATGTAATTATATGTTCTGAAATATTTATTTCTAATTACAAATAAATGAAATTTTGTCTTGAATCGTGGTGTAGCATGGGTAACAGTCTTCATTTGACAACAGTAAACTATATTGCTACTTTTTGCTACACCGAGGAGCGGTGTGTTGGTTCCTAAGACCATGGGAAATGGGTGTTTTCCAATAGTCTTAGGCGACCCCTGGGAAAGGGTCTTTTGACCCCCCAAAGGGTCGCAACCCACAGGTTGAGAACCACTGGCTTAGAGCAAGTCCAGAAGGTCGGGCACTCTCTGGAGAGGGGACTGGAAACATCCTGTGAAGAGCAGTCAATATTTAGCTCTGAGAAGGCAAGTCCCAGGTGGGACGGAACACTGCCTTCAACCCTCCAAAAAGCAAATGCTGTCATGAGCAAGCGAGATTGGGTTTCTTCTCGGGGTTTCCAGGGCCGACTGCAGGATAAAAGGGCCAGGTCACAGAGAGAGAGATTTCAGGGAGGAAACAGGAAGGGCGTGATGGTGGCGCTGCCGGCTGCCTGGAGAAGGAGGGAGCCCCCCACTGCTTGAGGGATGCATGCACTGGTTGGATGAGGGGTGCTGGGCAGGGATCCTCATGTAGCAGGTCCTGGAGCATCAGGGGCTGGGCAAGATGACCCTCAAACTCCCTTCCAGCCTGGAGACTATGGTTTTTAATATCTCCTTAACAAAGGGGGGCTTTGGGTCAATTGGCTATAAGGGTAGGTGATCTCAAAGGAAGAGATTGGGGGCAATGGCCGGGGAGGGGGGAAGGCGGTCTGTAGCCCGGCCCCCTAAGGCCCTGCCTGTCACCCTCGCTAGCCATTGACATCAACTCCTCGGACATCAAGGCCCTGTACCGGCGATGCCAGGCGCTGGAGCGCCTGGGGAAGTTGGACCAGGCCTTCAAGGACGTGCAGCGCTGTGCCACCCTCGAGCCACGGAACCAGAACTTCCAAGAGACACTGAGGAGGCTCAATACCAGCATCCAGGAGAAGGTGAGCCAGACCGCCGCCCACAAGGTTTGGCTACCTCCCCCCGCTCCCGGCAGGGGCATGTGAGAGAAGCAGGATGGCAGGGCAAGGCTAGTCCTGGTGAATGCGTGGCACAAGCGGGTACCTCAGGACCGCTGAACGGCTGTCCCTTGGGTGAGTGACCAGAAATGCTGGGATGCTGGTTTAAGGGTTCAAGCCAGCACCACTAGCACATGGGTCTTTTACATTCCAGATAGAAGTTTTGGTGGTCGTGGCTGTCTTTTTTTTTTTTTTTTAATATATTTTATTGATTTTTGACAGAGAGGAAGGGAGTTAGAAACATCAATGAGAGACATCGATCATCTGCCTCCTGCACGCCCCCTACTGGGGATGTGCCCGCAACCAACGTACATGCCCTTGACCGGAATGGAACCTGGGACCTTTCGGTCCGTGAGCCGATGCTCTATCCACTGAGCCAAACCGGTTTTGGCTGTCTTTTTTTTAAATAGCATCAGTATAACTGCAACTCTTCCTCTATTTCTAGGAGGATAAAGGCAGCAGGAGCTACCTGGGAGTGGGGGAGAGGTAATTGGAGGCAGGTAGAGTCAGGAGCCAGTAGGAATAGGACATCTTTTCTAGGAAGATGGAGTGCAGGGAGGAGAACTTGGACCAGAGATGAGAGCTCCCGCACCCTGGTCCTGCCTTAGCTACCCGTTTTCTGAGGGACCTCTTGGCGTGGCAGCTTCTCCTACAGAGGACCAGGAGGGTAACGACTCACTCAGCTCCCGGCTCCGGGACTCAGTAACTCCTATGTGCCTGGGGTAACCCCATGGTGGGTCCACTGTCCAGAGTGTAGACTCAGAGCTGAGGGGATACGAACTAAGGCATGATCAAAGAAAGTGCCGGGCGTGAGAGACCCTCCCCGCCCTGCAGGCCAGGCGGGAAACGGAAGGGGAGTGTGGACCAGCACAACCACGTGGTGGGAGGTACAGGATGAGCTGGTGAGATGGGGAAGAGGATCCGATTGGTCATTTTATGACAGCCTCAGAGCACTGGGGTTGGGTTGGGATTGTGAAGGATGAGGCATCTAAACATAATGGTTTCGCAGAAACCGGTTTAGCTCAGTGGCTGGAGTGTCGGCCTGCAAACTGAAGGGTCCCAGGTTCCATTCTGGTCAAGGGCATGTACCTGGGTTGTGGGGACATCCCAGTGAGGAGCATGCAGGAGGCGGCTGATTGATGTCTCTCTCTCATCGATGTTTCTAACTCTCTATCCCTCTCCCTTCCTCTCTGTGAAAAACCAATAAGATATATTAAAAAAATAAACATAAAGGTTTCAATTGCCTGAGGAGCCACTCTAAAACGGCTTCAGGTTTCTGATCCTGGAGGCATATTTCTGTTTTAGCCCATATTGAAATTCTAACAGCTCACCACCGTTCACTAGACTCCAAAACTGGGGTGATGATCCCTTACCTTCCAAGATGCGTGATGACCAAATGGGGCAGTGGATGTACCTGGGTTGTAAGCTTTGTGAGGGACAGGCTTGCTTTTGTTCACCATGTTCTCCCCAGCGTCTGAGCACCTGTAACAGCGTCTGGCACGTAGTAGTTGTTCAGTAAACGTTGGTTGAATGAATGAATAAATGAATGAATGACAGTACGGGGCCCAGAGTAGCTATCCTAATATTTACTGAGAGGAACTTCGCATGGAGCGGACCTCTGCCTGTTTCCTTCCTCAGCTGCACGTGCAGTTCTCCACAGACTCGAGGGTACAGAATATGTTTGAGATTCTCCTGGACGAAAAGACTGAAACTGATAAGCTGGAGAAGGTGAGTGCTGGCCTTGTTTAATTCACATTTCTCTACCTTTAAAAAAAAAAAATATATATATATATATATATATATATATATATATTTATTGATTGATTTCAGAGAGGAACGGAGAGAAAGAGAGAGATAGAAACATCAAAGATGAGAGAGAATCATCAATCGGCTGCCTCCTGCATGTTCTCTACTGGGGATCCAGCCCGCAACTGGGCACGTGCCCTTGATCAGAATCAAACCCGTGACCCTTCACCCACAGGTCGATGCTCTATCCACTGAGCCAAACCGGCGAGGGCTTCTCTACCTTTTTAAAGTCCTTATCCATAAGCAGAAATGTTCTATTATTTATTTATTTACTAGAGGCCTGGTGCATGAATTCTTGCACGGGTAGGGTAACTACGCTTGGCCAGCAGTAAGGCCAGTTAGAGCCTTTCTTCCCCCAGCTGCTGGCTGCCAGCTACTGGTCAGTGCACATCATAGCGAGCTGTCCAACTCCCAATTGGTCAAACTCCTGAGGGGGCAATTTGCAAATTAGCCTTTTCTTACATGAGATTGATTGATTGATTGATTGATCAATCCTCACTTGAGGATATTTTTCCATTGATATTTAGAGTTGAAGGGAGAGGGAGAGACACGTGGAGAGAAACATGGATGTGAGAGAGACACATCGATGGGTTGCCTTCCAAATGCATCCTGACCAGGGCTGGGAATTGAGCCTGTAACTGAGGCATGTGGCCTTGATTGGAATTGAACCCAGGACCCATGGGCTGGCCCTCTATCCACTGAGCCAAACTGGCTAGGGCTACAGAGTTTTATTTTAACATTAGTGTAATCTGAGTTGAATCTATGATTCGGATTCTGCTAAGCATTGTTTGCTTTATAAGTTGCTTGGTAGTCTTTTTATTTATGTCTTTAATTATCGCAATATATTTCATCAAGTTGGTCTTCATGCAAGTTACTGTGTCTTTCTCTTGAATTACGTTCCTGGCCTATGTTTCCAGGAGTAAGATTTTAGGGAGAAAGAATATAAAGATGTTTTGAAGGCCCAGTTCTTGAACCAGACCCTGCCTTTGGCCCAGGGCTGAGGCCTCCGCAGCCAAAGCTTCCTCCTGACCGTCACTTTCCCGTCCCTCTTTCAGGCTGCCAACAACCTCATTGTACTGGGTCGCGAAGAAGCAGGGGCTGAAAGGATCTTCCAGAACAACGGAGTGGCCCTGCTCCTGCAGCTCATAGACACGAAGAGGCCCGAGCTGGTGCTGGCGGCAGTGCGGACCCTGTCGGGCATGTGCAGTGGCCACCGAGCTAGGGTGAGGGTCTGGGGGTGGACCGGGTCTGGGTGCTTGGCATGGATGGCTGCCTGGCCAAGGACCTGGAAGGGTGACATGAGGAGCAGGAGGAGGAGGAGAAGAAAGAGGAGGAGGAGGAGGGGGAGTGGGGAGAGGAGGAAGAGGAGGGGGAGGGGGAAGAGGAGGAGGAGGATGAACGTAGAGATAACAGTATTTCTACATTGTGGCATAAAAAGACCCTGATACAAAATGTGAAGTATCCCTTCCAACTTTGATTGTACAGTTCCAGATTCAACAGAGATGCTCCTCTGTTTTTCCTCAGAGCTGGAAACGGGTCTATGTGAAGATAAGGCTATTGAAAGTCATTTGTGAGGAAGAGCTGAATGCAGAGGCTCTGATAGTTTACACTTTTTCATGCTAATTCTTCAAAATCTAGTACATACTTCACACTCCTAGCACCTCTCTCTGCACGTGAACGGCCCCAGTAGCCGTGCTCAATGACTCCACGTGGCCAGTGGCTCTGGACCTCTGGAGAGGGCCATGGCTTGTGTCCAGGGCATTCCCAGACCATGGGCCAGGAGGCATGGGCTTATTCCCCTCCTGCATGGGGTGGTTACCTCCCACTCCCTAACCTGCACAGCAGCTGGAAGGGAGGGACCCACAACTGACTGTGGTTTGCTGGGGTCTAGGCCACGGTGCTTCTGCACGCAGTCCGGATCGACCGAATCTGCAGCCTCATGGCGGTGGAGAATGAGGAGATGTCTCTGGCCGTCTGCAACCTGCTCCAGGCCATCATTGACTCCCTGTCTGGGGAGGACAAGCGGGAGCATCAAGGGAAGGAGGAGGCCCTGGTTCTAGGTAGGAGACAGTCCTCAGTTTTGGTTCTGGAGGTTCACTGGGAATTGAGCCCACAACCCGGGCATGTGCCCTTGACTGGAACAAAACCCAGGACCCTTCAGTTCGAAGGTCGATGCTTATCCACTGAGCCAAACTGGCTAGGGCACTTGGATTATCAATGATGAGAGAATCATCGATTGGCTACCTCTAGCACGTTCCCTACTGGGGATCAAGCCTGCAATCCAGGCATGTACCCGGACCTGAAACGAAAGGTAATCTCCTGGTTCATAGGTGGAGACTCAACCACTGAGCCATGCCAGCCCAGCCAGCTTGGATTTTATGTAACATGGTAGCTGGATTCTATCTTATTGATTTTTTACAGAGAGGAAGGGAGAGAGATAGAAAGTCAGAAACATCGATGAGACAGAGACATCGATCAGCCGCCTCCTGCACACCCCCTACTGGGGATATGCCTGCAACCAAGGTACATGCCCTTGACCAGAATCGAACCTGGGAACTTTCAGTCTACAGGCTGACTCTCTATCCACTGAGCCAAACTGGTCTCGGCCACATGATCAGCCCAGGCCCAGTGTGGGAGGGGACTCCCCAAGAGCATGAACAATGACAGGTGCAGTTTATTGGGGAACACAGCTTCCTTGCGAGGCCGTGAGCTATTAGCTATCTGCTAAAATATTTTATATATTTTTTATATGTTTTATATATTGATTTATACCCACCTCAGGTCCCAATTCTGCTCTCCGCGGCCTTACAGAGTAAGCCTGTTATCTCACGCTTGTGACAAACCTCTGTCTGAAACGGCCTATCATGTCCACTTACATCTTCCCTTCTCTAGCCAGATAGCCCCATTCCTTCATCATTTATTTACATGACACGATTTGGAAAGCCTTCCCCCCTGCCTGCCTGTCTGCCTGCCTTTGGGCTCCCACCTAGAATGAGAACAAAAGCCTCCAAATGTCAGAGAGGTCAGACAGGGCAAAGCAGGGAAAGGCTTTTGCCTTTTGAGATTCCCAGTGGGCAGGGAGGACCGGGCACCCCAGACAGAGGCTTGTATTCGGGCGCCGGGCCTGCCTGAATCTGTGCGGAGTAGGATGTCTATAAGGAGTACTGATTTCCTTTCTGAAAAAACGTTTTATTAAGTCAGTTCATTAAAAGCTGCACAAAACATCCCTGGATCCCTGCCAATCATTACCTGGAAGGAAGAACTATCATTCTTTTATTTCTTTTTTTAATATATATTTTATTGATTTTTTACAGAGAGGAAAGGAGAGAGAGAGAAAGTCAGAAACATCGATGAGAGAGAGACGTTGATCAGCCGCCTCCTGCACGCCCCACAGTGGAGATGTGCCCGCAAGCAAGGCACATGCCCCAAACCGGAATCGAACCCGGGACTTTTCAGTCCGAAAGCTGACGCTCTATCCACTGAGACAAACCGGTTTCGGCTAGAAGAACTATCATTCTTAAATAGATTCTCAGGGATGGAATGGGCTGTAATAGAAGTCAACGCTCAGAATGGCTGGAGAACCCCCAAGTGTTGACTAGGGATTTCCCTCCTTTTGGGGGGGTTGAGATGGACAATACTAAACTCTCCTGGGAAATTGCAATATCCAGGAAGTGGTAGATTTGGTATTTTCAGAGTCCTTCTAGAAGCCTCTTCCATTCCTGGTCCTAAATACCTGAGGCTCGCTCATCCCCTCTCTTTATCCCTGGTCTCTCCTTCCTCAGACACCAAGAAGGACCTGAAGCAGATCACCAGCCACCTGCTGGACATGCTGGTCAGCAAGAAGGTGTCTGGCCAGGGCAGGGACCAGGCCCTGAACCTGCTCAATAAGAACGTCCCCAGGAAAGACCTCAAAATTCACGACAACTCACGCACCATCTACGTGGTGGACAATGGTGAGGAGGGGGGCGGCTCTGGGCTCCCTCCAGCATTTCCAGTGGGCACCAGGGTCCCGCCCCCTGGGCAGAAAGCGGAAGAAGTTTTCCATCCGAAAGGAAAAACCAGGAAAAATCATCAGCATGTTAGGATCCACTAGGGGGCTGGTGAGGGCCGAGGTCAAGTCTGAATTACGGGCCTGGGCATACCCAGAGAATGTCTAAATACACCCCAAAACATCTTATCGGGGTGAAGTTTCCCAACAAACAGGGGTAAAGTGTTCAAGGATAAACAGGATTCCACCAACCACGGGGTCACGCTCTTGAAGTCTCATGGTTGGCAAGGCCTTCTGCAAGGGAGAGATGGCATCGCCTGCGCTTTATAGCAAGCCCAGGGAGAATGTTCTAGCAGATAGTCTCGGAATTTGTCAGCTCCAGGGTGTTAGCCTCTCCTAAATTAACGTCTTTTATTATGGCTTTATAATAAATCTGCTACAATAAATTCTGTCGCACATTTAAAAAAATATATACAGTGGTACCTAGAGATACAAGTTTAATTTTGTTCCGTAACCTTGAGGCGTGGGAAACTATGAGATGCTCGAGTCTCGGTAAACTGGTGGGTCGTGTGCAGCCGGCCGATCCACGCGATTACTCCTATCTCAAACGTTGCTCATATTTCAAAGCAAAAATTGCTCGCTCGATGGTTTGTATCTCGAGGTACCACTGTATTTTGTTGATCTTTTACAGAGAGGAAGGGAGAGTGATAAAGAGCCAAAAACATTGATGAGAGAGAAACATTGATCAGCTGCCTCCTGCACAACCTCCACTGGGGATGTGCCCACAACCAAGATACATGCCCTTGACTGGAATCGAACCCATCAGTCCACAGGCCAATGCTCTATCCACTGAGCCAAACTGGTCAGGGCTCTCTCACACATTTAATGGCATTTATACTATTCATTGTTCTTAAAGGTTCAAGTCAGCTTTACCAGCTTGAAATTCATTCTGCTTTGATATTGCAGTTCTCTTGGTTTTCACAGATCTCAGCAAAGTGCACATTAATGAATTACTCTAGTGCTTCAGCCTCACCCCCAACACTTCGGCCCCAGTTCTGGTCTTTTCTGCATATAGAACAAAGGCTGAGCACCTATAGCAGACCTCTCCCCTCTGCACGAGGATCTAGGCCCAACCACATGGTTTATGGTGTAGGATGGGTGGGGAGCCATAGTATTGCTCGAGGCATCAAAATGAATAGCACTTGCGTGAAGATAATATGGACTTAAATTCCTGCACGCCAGTGAAAAGCTGCAATGTTGAAGCTGTATGTTTCACAAACTGGGCTGGTCAGAGCCCAGCAGGGGTCTTACACTGGCCGCTGCCATCTGTCCTACAGGCCTCAGGAAGATCCTGAAGGTGGTGGGGCAGGTTCCAGATCTGCCGTCCTGCCTGCCCTTGACCGACAACACCCGCATGCTGGCCTCCATCCTCATCAACAAGCTCTATGACGACCTGCGCTGTGATCCCGAACGCGATCACTTCCGCAAGATCTGTGAGGAGTACATCACGTGAGTTTCCTGGGTCGGCCTCTGTATTAGCCATCAATAGCTGTGTAACAGATTACCACTAAACTTAGCAGCTTAAGACAATCATAATTAACCATTTCTTATAAAAAAGACAGCAATTTGGGAATGGCTTGCTGGGTGGGTGGTTCTGGCTTTGGGTTCTCTTGGCCTTGACTGCAGTCATCTGAAGGCTTGACTGAGGCTGGAAGATCTGCTTCTAAGATGGTACACTCGCATGGCTGGCATATTGATGCTGGCTGTCGATGGGAGGTCTCTATTCTTCCCTGGGTGAACATCTTCCTACATGTCAACCCTTGTCTCAGAGTGTGCTTCTTGGGGAGCACAACCCCTGACACATCTGTTACGTCATCTATCCTCATCGTAAGTCTGTGAAGTAGCAGTACTATCCTTAGTCTCCAGATCAAGAAGCTGAGACTCAGAAAGGTTCAGTGAATTGCCCAAGGTCACACAGCACAGACATGGTGAATCCAGGATGCAAATTTAACTCTGTCTTTCCCTGAAATCTCACACTTTCTACCACCCTTTCCTTCTCTTTTAGGAGCAAGTTTGACCCCCAGAACATGGACAAGAATGTGATTGCCATCCAGACAGTGTCGGGAGTCCTGCAAGGCCCCTTTGACCTGGGCAACCAGCTGCTGGGGATGAAGGGTGTGATGGAGATGATGGTGGCGCTGTGTGGCTCGGATCGTGAGGTAGACCAGCTGGTGGCCGTGGAGGCGCTCATCCACGCCTCTACCAAGCTCAGCCGCGCCACGTTCATCATCACCAATGGTGTGTCGCTGCTCAAGCAGATCTACAAGACCACCAAAAACGAGAAGATCAAGATCCGCACCCTGGTGGTAAGTAGGCTCGGTACCCGACATCGTGCCGGCACCAGCGACATCAGGATGAATGAGGCTTAGCCCCTGTCCTTGAGGGGGTCACCATCTGAGGGCATCACGGGGCCCTGCAGAGCAGTGTGATATGTAGGAGGCTGTGAGAACATAGATTCAGAATGGCGGACCTACATTTAACCTCCGGCACCTCCATGCTTTCTTTTTCCTTTTTACCTTTTCCTACTCCTGCTCACCCTCCTTCCTCTCTGGTGATCACTATACTGTTGTTTGTCTATGAGTTGTGGATTTTGTGTTTTTTTTTTAATATATTTTATTTATTTTTTTAAAGAGAGGAAGGGAGTGAGATACTAGACAGTTAGAAACATTGATCAACTGCCTCCTGCACACCCACCACTGGGAATATGCTCACAACCAAGGTACATGCCCTTGACTGGAATCGAACCTGGGACCTTTCAGTCCGCAGACTGACGCTCTATCCACTGAGCCAAACTGATTTCGGCTGTTTTTGTTTTTCTTAATCCTTTCATCTTTCTCACTTCTGCCATGCTTCTGAAGGCATGAACACTGATGAGATTTATCCAGCAAATATTTTTAGAGCTAACTCCAAAAAGTCAGTTTATCTGATTAATCAGTTTCTATACGGCACAGTCAAACCTGCTTTATTTTTTTCCAGCTTCGTTTTACAGAGATTATTTTCCTTGACTTTTTCCTCATGAACAATTATAGTGAGGATTTGAGTCATGTATCTTCTTTGGTTTGTATCGATTTAGAAAAAATGAATTTTTTAGCTTCTGGCACTGTGAGTTTTCTCTTACAGAAGACTTTTTTTTTTTCTTTCTAAAACAAATCCAAATTTCCTGAGCAAAATTCTGCACATCTGAATTTGTTACCCAAAAGGTGGAATTTCTCTGCCAGTTTCTGTGCTCTGACAGATAGGATTAGTATTATCTTGTGCTGATTATTCAAAATGGTATTCAGAAACATCTGTGGGGTCAAATGGTGGAAGAAAACGGTTAGGGTAAAAACCTCCAGCTTGCCTGGCTGGTGTAGCTCAGTGGTTGAACACTGACTCATGAACCAGGAGATCTGGGTTCGATTCCCGGTCAGGGCGCATGTCCGGGTTGTGGGCTTGATCCCCAGTAGGGGCTGTGCAGGAGGCAGCCAACCAAAGATTTTCTCTTATCATTGATGTTTCTCTCCCTCTCCCTTCCCTTCCTCTCTCTAAAAATCAATCAATCGTGTGTGTGTGTGTGTGTGTGTGTGTGTGTGTAGCTTTTTTCCTTCCTTCGCCTGGATGCCTCAGGGAAGGCATCTCTGAAGAGCTGACACCTGAGCTGAGTTTTGTAGTATGAACAGAGGTTTATCCAGGCAAAGAAAAAGGGGCCACGTGTTCCAGCCACAGGGACCTGTGTGAGCAGGGCATTGTCTCCAAGCCTTGGTGCCGCTGATCCTCCAGAGGTCCACGTCTCCCCTCCTCCACAGGGACTCTGCAAGCTGGGCTCTGCAGGTGGCACAGACTATGGTCTCAGGCAGTTCGCTGAAGGCTCCACGGAGAAGCTGGCCAAACAGTGTCGCAAGTAAGGGGGTCCTAACGTCCCCGGGCCTGCCCTCTCCTCTCCTCCCTGGGGGGTGCCCTGGTGTCCACCAGATTGGGAAAGGCCCCCACCTGCCACCTACTGCCCTGAAGTGGCTCCACCGCCCTGACCTGAGTCCTGGCACCCTTCCCCAGCATCTCTCCCTCCCGATTCCAGGTGGCTGTGCAACGCATCCATAGACACCCGGACCCGGAAATGGGCGGTGGAGGGAATGGCCTACTTGACACTGGACGCTGACGTGAAGGATGACTTTGTCCAGGACATCCCGGCCCTGCAGGCCATGTTTGAGATGGCCAAGGCAAGTAGAGCGCTGACCTCGGCCTCAGGAGAGCTCTACTGTATTCAGGCTCACCGGGCCTTCTGCTGGGCCTGGGAACGGACCCCTGCGTCCTCAGCCTGGCTGTCCCCTCCACTCCCTGTGACCAGTCATTTGCCTCTTTCTCACCCTCATTTTTCCTGACTATAAAACGGGCTCTCAGCTCTCTCCATGCCTTCCAGGCAGTGGGAGGATGGACAAGAGGGTGGTATGCTCTCTCTGGGGTCCTCAGGCAGTGAGGTCTGAAGGACCAAGAGGCAGTACCTAGCCTCTTCTGGGCCTCTCTCTCCTTCCGAGCTCCCCTCCGACTCCGTTCCTCCTCCTTTTCATCACTAATTGGGGGGGGGGGGGGGGG
>PVJN01040956.1:0-18997 GCA_004026805.1 Lasiurus borealis
ACAAGGCAAAGGTTTCTAACACTGCAAACAATCTATGCTTGGCTAACAATAAATTCCAAGATTGTGAAAGCAGAAGGACACCCCACTAAGGGCAGAAAGCACACCACATTCTTCCTCTTGCTAAGGCAGAGCAAGACATCGCTGCTGTCACAGTGGCCACTGCTTTCAGACATGTGTTCCACCTACCCTTGGGAATGGAAATGAGCCCAGATTCCTTCCTCTGAAGAGTTAAGCACTGAAGCATCACTCCAATGGAGCAAGCAGCTTGCAGAATGGCTGCAATGAGTTGGTTCCCTAGTAAACAGATTAAACACTATCACTCTACTTCATACCCTCAATAGAACTCTGTTCCGTGAATGGAATGGTATATTATAACTGGCATAAAATAGGCCACCACTTTAGTTACAACACAGGATTGTCCAAATAAACAAGCATTAATCATGCACATTATGTAGAACATAATGCTTCAGAAAGCTTCTGCAAGCAGCTCCAAATGAACTCGACCAAATTATACCATCTGACAGCTGTTCCGTGACCTGTGGGAAATGAGTTGGTGGTCTCAGTCCAGTTCCTAGTGGACAGGTGTCCAAAGCACAAAAACTACCCTCACAATTGGGCCTAATTAGCAACCTGGCTGTTGCAGCAGCAGTAAAACCTGGAGTCCATGTCACCGCCGAGCTGTTGGAGGCTTGTCTCGACATCAGGTGGCTTTGTGCAGAAACGCTCACAGTGGCGCCTGCACAAAATGTCATTGCTTCAGGAGAAACAGAACTGTGTCCAGGACTGGCTCTCTGCCTCTTGCCTGACTCCCCTGCAAGCCAAAGATGTCAGAGGCAGGGATGGAGTACTGGGCCCTGTTTTAATCCATGGAATTAACATGTTTGTAATACTTAAAGTACTATAAATGCCTACCTTTCATTAGAGCAATAGTCTCACTTATCACACACAAACTTTGATCTCTCTGAATTCCCAACCATTTCTCAGAACCTTTTCCTTCACCTGTTTGCCTTAATTGAAACTTGCCTGCTTCTGAAGGCACTTCCTCGCCTTGCAGCCTGCCCAAGTGTAGAGTTGGTCTCCAAGACTCTACACACCTCAGAACCAGGTAATGGGGAAGGATACTCTTTATTCCTCAATGTCACTTTCCAGGCATTCTTTGCCTGCCCTTGCAAACTCCTTCTCTGACACCCAAGCATTCAGCTCTGATTCTATCTGTTGAACATTCTTTCAATCCTCTTGTTCAGAAAAGATATTAACTCCTGCCTTACAGTCCTCTTTTCCTCTCTTCTGATATCATCAGTGATTTCAGCATCCACTTGTGTGAACCACAAACAACCTTCTCAGTTTCTCACCTTCAGCGCCTAATGATTATTTTCTCCACAATATCACAGACACCCACTCACACAGCTCTTCTCCAAACCTTGTAATTACCAGAAACTGCTCCACCTCCAAAAAATGTCAATTCAAATATTACCTAATTGAACTACTACAACCAGTCATCCCCTGCTCCTTTTCTTATAGAACCCTTTTACAACTCTCCTGCCACATGCCGACCAATCCACTGGCCCACAGCTCCCTCACTTCCCCTCACCTTTTACATGCAATCTAACATCAAGTCCTGCCAACTCTATCTCCAAATTATATTCACTATTTTTTTATTTGCCATTGAATTCCCAGTTTCTGGCTCACAATATAGATAATAATATTTTCTGAATGAGTGAAGCATTAAAAATAAATGCTAGGTGTTTCACTTCTATGCTTAGAAGCACAAGACAAGGTCACTCCCACACTGACAATCAAAAACAAATGAATCATCTATGAAGTCATAAGTTTTATTCCCCCAGCAGAAAGCTGAAGTTGAAAGCAAGCAAATTAAACTAAATCCCAAAGAGGAACAAAACAAACAAAAAGTATGCAGGCACTGTTTCACCTTTGGCAAAACATAGGAGAGAGAAATGGCCACCACAGAAGTAGATAAGAACTCAGCTAAAATGTTCATTCATAATAGCCAAGTGGGGGCTAACATGACAATGTGGTATAGGGAGGAGGTCCAGATACAAAGGGAATTTGCCTGTATTCATAAGATCTTTTTCCACAGGCTGATTATAAGAAAGCTTAGGGCAAGATAGAAAATGAGACAGTCTCCCTCAGTGGGGCAGGTGTAAAGATGATCATCAGGAAATTGTGTCCCATTCAGGACCAATCAGAGACACAAGGCAGAGTTTGGTCGCCATAGCAGGAAGGGCAAGAATATGAGAAGATATCAACCCTATGCCCAAGCACACAGCCTGCTCAGACTAAGACTAGGCTAGGACATCAGAGAACACGCCAGTGATCTCAACACAACTACAACACTAAGTAAGAAGCAGCATCAGTCTACCATTAGGGAAAAAAGAAGCATGCCCATTTTTGGGCAAAATGCCATTTATTAAAGTAAATGTATATCTATATACAAAGTCTAGTAATCATTCAAAAACATCAAATATAAAACATAAAATCAAGGAAAAACAGTCTATTATCAAGAAATAAAGCAATTGCCGAGACCGGTTTGGCTCAGTAGATAGAGCGTCGGATTGCGGACTGAAAGGTCCCAGGTTCAATTCCAGTTGGGGGCATATACCTTGCTTGTGGGCACATCTCCACTGTGGGGCGTGCAGGAGGGGGCTGATCGATGTCTCTCTCTCATCGATGTTTCTGACTTTCTATATCTCTCCCTTCCTCTCTATAAAAAATCAATAAAATATATTAAAAAAGAAAGAAAGCAATCAACAGAACCAGACTCAGGGATGATACAGATATTAAAATACTTTCAAATAACTATGATTAATATGTTAAAAGCTCTAGTGAAAAATGTGAATATATGCATAAAAAGATTGAAATTTCAGCAGATAGATGAAAACTGTAAGAAAAGGCCAAATGGGAAGGATAGAAATAAAAACACAGCATCTGCCAAAACCAGTTTGGCTCAGTGGATAGAGCATCGGCCTGCGGACTGAAGGGTTCCAGATTCGATTCCGGTCAAGGGTATGTACCTTGGTTTCGGGCACATCCCCAGTAGGGGGTGTGCAGGAGGCGGCTGATCAATGTCTCTCTCTCATCGATGTTTCTAGCTTTCTATCCCTCTCCCTTCCTCTCTGTGAAAGATCAATAAAATATTTTTTTTAAATAACAGCATCTAAGAGGAAGAATCTTATATAATAAAGAGGTAATATGCAAATTGACCATCTGCCCTCACAAGATGGCTACCTATGATCAGGCCATCATGGGGGTAAGTGAGGGACGACCAAACAACTGAACAAAAGGCTGTGGGGCAGCCAGGCCAGCGGGGTATCATGAGGGGCAACCAGGCCAGTAGGAGAGTCAGTTGGGGGCAACAAAGCAGGCAGTCAGGTGAGCGACTAGGGGCCAGCGGTCCAAAATTGTATGGGATTGGCCTAAACAGGCAGTCAGACATCCCCCAACGGGTCCCAGATTGAAGACGGTGCAGGCTGAGCTGAGGGGACACCCCCATGCAAAAATTTCATGCACTGGGCCTCTAGTGTCTTTCATAAACTAATCAGCAGACAACACCAAGCTGGAGGAAAAAGGAATTGGTGAATTTAAATATAAAGTAACAGAAATTATTCAAACTGGAGAGAGAAGGAGAAGCAACCAATATCAAATGTCCTGACATGCATTTATTGAGAGTCACAAAGAACAAAAGAAAAGGAATAGGGAAAAAAAATATGGGAAAAGATAATGACTTAAGGGGTAGCATAAAGGAGTTTCTATTTGGTGATGAAACAGTTCTAGATCCTGATTGTAATGTCAATTACACAAATCTACATATGTCATAAAATGTCATCAAAATATAAAGCCCCCCAAAGAAGTGTAAACTGGCAGAATCCAAATAAGATCTGTAGCTTATTTAAGAATATTATACTAATGTCAATTTCCCAGTTTTGATAGTACTGATTATTTAGGACTCTCCATTGCAGGAAGCTATGTGAAGGATATGTGCGAAATCACCAATATTTTAAAACTTCTGCAAGTCTAAAATCATTTCAAAATAAAATTTCTTTAAAGGTAATGGCCAAAATTTTCTAAAAATAAGGAGAAAAAAACAAATGATCAACACAATAAACCGAGAGAACTTCAAATAGGATGAATAACACTACACACACTCACACACACACACTCACACACCTAGACCCATCATGTCAACTGCTGACAGCAAAAAAGAAAAAGAAAAAAAGAACATTACACAGAGAAAAAAAAGTAAGACTTATTATAAAAGCTATGCAAGTCGTCAAGGAGAAAGGTCTTTAAAACGCTGCACTAGCCAAAACCAGTTTGACTCAGTAGATAGAGCATCAGCCTGCAGACTGAAAGATCCCAGGTTCGATTCCTGACAAGGGCATATATCTTGGTTGCAAGCACATCCCCAGTGGGGGAAGTGCAGGAGACAGCTGATCAATGTTTCTCTCTCATCGATGTTTCTAGGTCTTTATCCCTCTCCTTCCTCTCTGTAAAAAATTAATAAAATACATTTTAAAAAATAAAAATAATAAAATTCTGCACTATGAGAAATTTAAAATTCTTAGTCAAAAAACAATATTATAATAAGTAACAATATTACAGACATTCATTGTTTTCTTATTTTTAATTAATCTAAAATATATTTGACTAAACAAAATAGTTATAATGAATTATGGGCCTTATAATATTTGAAGAAGTAAAATATATTCATCAAGAGCACACAATAGGGTTAAAAGGCTCTTATACTATACATTTTACTATCTTATTTGAAGGTAGACTATTATAACTTAAAAATGCATATTGTAAACCAGAGTGATATCACTATTTTTAAAACAAGATTATTAACCAATAGTAAAAATAAACTGGACCATAAAAGAAGACAGAAAAGAAAAAAGAAAAAAAATGAGGCAATTAGAAATAACTACAAGATGATATAAGTAATTATAAGTGATTTAACAAAAATGTTAAATAACCCCAAATAAAAGACAGAGATTGTCATATTGGACTTAAAAAACAAGACATGCGAGAATCCAAGATGGCGGCATAGGTAAACACCTACACTGCTGCCTCGCACAACAACTTCAAAACTACAACTAAAAGACAGAACGGACATCATCCAGAACCACAGGAAAGCTGGCTGAGTGGAAATTCTACAACTAGAAAGGAAAAAAAGGAACTCACAGAGACCCAGAGGAGCTGCAAAAAGCTGAGGTGCGGAGACGCGCATGTGGAGAGAGTGGGTGACAGAATGCCTGGCTGGCTTTCTCTGGCGGAAAGAGGATGGAGACTCCCAGCTGCATTGAATCCCTATCCTATGGCACTAAACCCCACGTCCGGCCAGGACTCATATCGGGGGAGCGCGGACTGTGAAAAGGGAGAAGTGCACGGAGATCTAGGGGAGTCATGCAAGGGCTGAGGTCTGGTGGTGCACACAGCACTACACACAGAGGACAGACTGCTGGTTGGGCTGCTGGCTTTCTCGAGTGAGCAGGGAACAGAGCCTCCCAACTGCACCACTTCTAGCTGCACTGAACCCCAGTTTTGGGCGAAACCCTGGGGACCCAGACTCATATGGTCCTGGAGCACAGGGGTCCCGGAAAGGCAGAGGTCTAGAGGTACTGAACGAGTGCGTGCATGCACAGGGACCACTCCAGCTATTACCCAGTCACGTGAGACCCAAGGGCCATGGAGGGTGGGGCCAACTGGGAGGCAAGGCGGTCCATTAAGCCCTGAGTCTCAAGTTCAACAGAGAGGCTTTTGCAGTTTTACAAGTCTGGTATCATAAGGCTGAATCCAACACAGAAGTTCTCCAAGACAAAGGAAGAGATCACAAACAAAAGAAATGGAGGATAACAAATGACTGGATATAGAGTTCAAAACCACGGTTATAAGGCTTTTCAAGAATATCCTAGAAAAGATGGATAAAGTTAGCAAGACCCAAGAGGAGATGAAAAAGAACCAACTAGAGATGGAAAAGGACCAACTAGAGATGGAAAAGGTCCAACTAGAAATTAAACATACACTGACTGAAATAAAAAAATATTATAGACACCTAATAGCAGACTAGAGGAAGGCAAGAATCAAGTCAAAAATTTGAAATACAAAGAATCAGAAAACACTCAACTGGATAAGCAAGAAGAAAAAAGAATCCAAAAATGTGAAGATCATGTAAGGAGCCTCTGGGACAGCTTCAAGCATACCAACATCAGAATTGTGGGGATGCCAGAGGAAGAGAGAGAACAAGATACTGAAAACCCATTTGAAGAAATAATGACTGAAAATTTCCCACATCTAGTGAAAGAAATAGACTTACAAGTCCAGGAAGCACACAGAACCCTATATAAAAGGAATCCAAAGAGGAATACACCAAGACACATCATAATTAAAATATCAAGAGCAAAAGACAAAGAGAGAATATTAAAAGCAGCAAGAGAAAAACAAGGGAGCACCCATATGATTGTCAGCTGATTTCTCAACAGAAACGATGCAGGCCAGACGGGAGTGGCAAGAAATATTCAACGTGATGAATAGCAAGAATCTACAACCAAGAATATTCTATCCAGCAAAGCTATCATTCAGAATTGAAAGGCAGATAAAGAGCTTCATAGATAAGAAAAAGCTAAAGGAGTTCATCAACAACAAACCAGTATTATATGAAATGCTGAAAGGTATTCTTTAAGAAGAGGAAGAAGAAAAAGGTCAAAGATAAAAAAAATTATGAACAAATACATATCTATTAACAAGTGAGTCTAAAAATTAAGCGAATAAAAAATCTGATGAACAGAATAAACTGGTGAATATAATAGATTCAGGGGCCTAGAAAGGTAATGGACTGATAATTCTCAGGGGAAAAGTGGTAGGGGGATGCAGGGAGAGACTGGACAAAAATCATACACCTATGGATAAGACAGAGGTGGGGGAGATAAGGGTAGATGGAGGGGTGGGAACTGGGTGGAGGGGAGATATGGGAGAGAAAAGGGAAACAATTGTTATAATCTGAACAATAAAGACTTATTTTTTAAAAAAAGAAAAATAAAGAACTAATTTATAGGACTCACACTACCAAATTTCAACACTTTTTATCAAGCTACAGTAATCAAGACAGTGAGCTTCATAATTACCAATTGATTTTTCAACAAAGGTGCCAAGATAACTTAATTGGTAAAGAATAAATTTTCAAAATTTAGTGCTGAAACAATTAATTGGATTCCCATATGAAATAAATAAGTAAGTAAATAAATAAATTTTGATCCTTATTCAGACCATGTACAAAAATAAACTCAATACAGATTATAGATCTAAATGTAAAACCTAAAACCATGTAACTTCCAGAAGAAAACATAGGAGAAAATCTTGTTGACCATGGGCAAGCAAAGATTTCTTAGATATGACATCAAAAGGCAAGGCAAAATGAGCCAGGAGGTAGAAGACATTATTTACAAAACACATATCTGACAAAGGATTTATGTTCAGAACATAATTGTAATTTAATTATAAAAAGTTAAAAAAACAATTTTTAAAAGCAGGAAAGGTGAAAAACATTCATTTCACCAAAGTAGAAATAGAGATGGGGAAAATGCTCAATAACATTACTAATTAGGGAAATGCAACTTACAAGACAGCACTTTACAGTTATTACAAAAGATAAAATTTAATTTAAAAAATAACATCAAGAACCCTTATATACAGTATTCCTAGTGAAAGTACAAAATGGTACAGCTACTTTAGAAGACAGTTTGATAATTTTTTATGAAGTTAAACATACACCTACCATATAACCCAAAGTCAATATGACCCCAAGTATGTACTAAGATAAATGAAAACATACATTCACACAAACACCTTATATAAATCACTATAGAAGCTTTCTTCATAATGCCAAAACCTGGAAAACAATCCAAATACCTATCAACTACCTAGTGGATAAATAAGTTGTGCTACATCCATGAAATAGAATACTTCTCAACAATAAAAAAAAGAATTAACTTCTGATACATGAGCAATTCTCAAAAGTATATGCTAAGCGAAAAAAATAAAAATGCTATTTGATTCCATTTATACAACATTCTGGAAAATGCAAAATTACAGGACAGAGATCAGTTGCTAGGCCCTGGAGATATTAGGAGAAGACTGACTATAAAAAAGCACAAACCGCCAAAACCAGTTTGGCTCAGTGGATAGAGCTTCAGTCTGAGGACTGAAGGGTCCCCGGGTTCGATTCCAGTCAAGGGCATGTATCTTAGTTGCGGGCACATCCCCAGTGGGAGGTGTGCAAGAGGCAGCTGATCCATATCTCTCTCTCATCAATGTTTCTAACTCTATCCCTCTCCCTTCCTCTCTGTAAAAAATCAATAAAATATATTTTTTTAAAAAAGCACAAACCAACTTTTGAGAATGATGGAAATATTCCATATCTTAATTATGTTATATGACTATATATCAATTAAAACTCATCAAACTGTACAACAAAGGGTGAATTTTACTGCATTCTCCCTAAATTTGTGTATATTTTTACATTTCCATAATAAAAGATTTTTTTATGAATATCAATATTATACAAATGCTCTTCAGCTTTAATTTGTAACAAGCCATGTATTTAGACTGCAAATGCAAGAATACAATGCAAAATAAGGCACAGACTGGAAGAAAGTGTTTGCAAAACACATTCTAATAACGAACTTGTGCCAAAACATATAAAGAATTTTAGCACCCTACTAAATTTATCAGAGTGATCACTTTGTAAGTTGTATAAATGTCAAATTGCCATATTGTATACCAAAAACTAACATAATATTGTATGTAAATGGTAGTTTTTTATATTTAATTTTAAATGCAATGTCTGAAGTACAATAAAATGAAAAAATTCTACCACTGACTTATGATATCTTATGTTTTATATGTATGTATGTCTAGATAGATAGATAGATAGATAGATAGATAGATCTCTTAGATGTAGGAAAATTTTGCCCTACTGAAATTTCATGGCATAAAAAGTCTAACAGAAAGCTCTTGCTATACTGAGAAGATTTTAGTATCAACATCCTCTTTCCATTAATAAAAATTTGTGATAACCCCAGAAACTTCAAGCTTATCCCTCCTATTTGAGAACTATTAAAAATATAAAAGCTGCCAAAACTGGTTTGGCTCAGAGAATAGAGCATCGGCCTGCGGACTGAAAGGTCGCAGGTTCGATTCCAGTCAAGGGCATGTATCTTGGTTTCGGGCACATTCCCTAGTAGGGGTGTGCACGAGGCGGCTGATCGATGTCTCTCTCTCTCATTGATGTTTCTTACTCTCTATCCCTCTCCTTTCCTCTCTGTAAAAATCAAAAAATATATATATTTAGAAAATATATATATATATATATACTAAATAATTTTATAAAATTTACTGGGATACCAATTAAGGAAAATCATAACATAAAGTTCATTAATTCCCATCTGCCCCCAACTTTCCACACCTAGTACAATACCTTACATTCAAGAGCTACTTGATGGTTACCTGCACTTTTTTTAAAACATGAATCTTATTTGTAAGGGGCAAGTCTCAAGGCAAATTGAAGGAACTGGACACTGTTATTGTTGTGCTTTAAAGAATGAAGTCTTACAAACATGTGCCTGCACCAAAAGGTGCCCACTTTCTTGAAGACATGTATCATCTGTAATTTTATCTCAGCGTAAAATCATATAACTGTTCCAGTGTAATCAAATCAGACCCTTTTATAATCTTATGGAATTGTCTGAAGAATTACCAGGGCCATCACGCACAGTTGCATCTTCAGTCAAGGCATGCAACCCAGGGGGATAGATGTGCTTGGCAATCCAGCCCTTACTCTGTTGCAAACCTGTGTCGCATTTTTTTCTAACGATCCTCCTAAACAGGGACCTGTATGCAATATGTAATCTCAGAGGTTGCACCTTTTTTTAACTTGTGAATGCTGCAAGTGATCCTAAGGACTATTGCCCTTCTTTAAAAACAATCTCAGAATAACCACCAATGTTACAAATTAAATACTGTACTCTAAGTTTTTTTTCTTATTCTTTCAATATATCATATACAGAATATCCCTGACAAACACAGGTAGAAGAGAACATTCACGTTGCATAAGAAACCGTGGACTTCATCTTTAAATTCCCATATAATCTGTATCATTCCAATCACTAGTTAACAAACAGATAAAAACCCTTGACATACATACAAAATTCATTCCAGGGAAACCTAATGGAAGAGTTTTCCCATCATCCTGAAAGATGGTCACGTTTTTATTGCTCTCACTGAGCTGTGAAAGCTGCTCATCCTGTGTATAGAGCAAAGAAATGTCTGAAAATTGTAGCAAAATAAAGCTGTATAGAGAATTTGCTGTCAATTGTAATAGACAATATACTGAGCTGAGGGATACCAGATAAAAGTACAATAAGTATATGCCACCACTCTCAGCCTGCCTTCAGCAACCATAACAATAACTTCCAAAATCTTTTTTTCCCATTGCATCTATAAACAATTAGCATCTCTTTGTTAAACTCTAATTGCTCTTCTTACACAGCTGTGCCACTGTACAGCCCAAGAAAGAGGGCCCAAGTGTTAAGACAGTTATTAATAAAATAAAGCCATAACAAACTGAAAGAGCCTGGGGAATTCAAGAAAAGGTCTCCCCCACATCCTTTCAGAAAACCAAACCATGGACTGTATCATAAATACTGAATTTCTTCATCCTTATCTCTTACATATAAACCCATAGGAGGAGGTACAAGAATACAGAGATTAAGAACGTGGCCTCTTGAGCTATACTGCATGGCTTTGAAGCCCAGCTGTTCCACTGATAGCTGTGTGACTGGGGCATGTTACTCAACCTCTCTGTGACTCAGTTTCGTCATCTATAAAATAGGGTTAGTAAAAATTCATAATACTGTGGGGGTTACATGGCTTAACACTGATAAAGCGCTTAGAAAAGGGCCTTACATATATTAAATGTTCTATATGTATTAGATAAACAATATGTATTCTTTTATTTATTTCTGTATACTTCCCCTTTACCAATTTGTTTGGTTTTTCAAACAAATTTACCTCTCACCTGCAATCTAGCCACATCCTCAGTGACTGGCAAAGCCAGGGAGTAGTATTCAACTCTGTACAAACTAACAATTAGATCTTCAACAGCACTATGGCTAAAGCAAAAGAAAAAACAAATGTATTTTCCGGGAAATAGTTGCAAAGTGCTGGCGATATTGATTGAAAATCTCAAGTCATTTCTAAACCTAGAGTTTTTCACCCTTCAAAGTGATACAATATAGGATGACAACATTTCTGTTCCTTTCTACTTGAGAAACTCCAAAAAACTGTTTGTCCCAGAAATATCTTCACATGTTGGAAGTTTTCAGCTTCAGGAAATAAAATGTTCTACCATGGAGGATTGAGATATTTACAAATTTGACATGAAATTACTTCACTTAATGTAAAAGAGAAATATTCTTCAAGAAGGAAAGCCGGAGTTAGAATAGCCCCCGCCTATTTTAACCCAGATATAGTCTCTATCCGTATGCCCCACCATCATACAACTTACTCAGCATATCCTGTAATCAACAATATCTTTTCCACATGGAATCATTAAGCTATCTCTGTGTGCTAGTAACTGAATCCCCGGCAGGCAGTGGAGTAACAATAAACATACTTTATTTTTCACAGAAAGGCTGAACATAGATGGCCTACTCTTTCCTCACTTTCTGTCATCCTCAGCAGGCATTTCCATCCTCAAGGCTTGTAGCCTCTGACCACAGATGGCTATGTCTTATTTGGATCCCAATTCAAAGAAACAAATGGTTGTTGCTTTTTAATTATTCTCTTTGTGCAATAATTGAAATACATTTTAAATACTAGCTAGATGTTTCCCATATTACAGAATTGTTTTTAAATATTGGATGTTGATAATGGCATTTTGGTTGTTTCTTTCAAGTTCTTTTGCAGATACATACTGAGATATCTGCCAATAAGGAGGTATCATGTTCAGGATTTGCTTTAAGTTAATTTGAGGAGGGATGCAGGGGTGGATGGAGCAGATTGGCTGTGATATATGGGTTGTTGGGGCTGGGTAGTGAGTATAGAGGATTCAATGTGTTAAAATAAAAAATGGAGACCAACCTTGAAAATTTCCTGAGCACACAAAACAATTTCAGTAACACATAGCTCAATTTAGCTTATTTTGCAAGATTAACTTGACCTGGGACATTTCTTGCTTATGCCTCTGGAAATCATAGCCAAAACTTGAACTGTGTCCAAGGTTGATATGATGGGAAAATTCTAATATCACAACCAATCACTGTGAAGAATAAATAGTCACTGCTTTCTCATCAATATACCCCTTGAGCTTCATTCTATGTTTTGGTTAAAGTGCTCCTAGCAAAGTGTTTTTTGGGTGTATGCACAATAAACTTTTACTTCCATTATTTCTGAATCTTTGACAGTTATAATGTTCTACCTACTTTTTTCTACCTACATTTATATATGTTTGAAATTTTCTACAAGAAAACATTTTTAAGTCCTTTGCTAATTCTAAGTATTAGTAAACTAAAAAATAAATTAACTAGTTGCCCCCATTCATTGAGGTAATAGAAATGAGACAAGATTGGTTAATCAAGATGTTAAATGGAAAGTAACTCCTTGCCCTAGCTGGCTTTGTTCAGTGGCTAGAGCTTCAGTATGCAGACTGAAGGGTCCCAGGCTCAATTCTAGTCAAGGGCACATGCCTGGGTTGCGGGCTTGATCCCCAGTAGGAGACATGCAGGAGGCAGCCAATCAGTGATCCTCTCTCATCATTGATGTTTCTATCTTTCTTTCCCTTTCCCTTCATCTCTAAAATCAATAAAGATGTATTTTTTTTTTAAAAGAAAGTGACTCCTCTCTATGGCTGACAGAAGTTTATTTCATTTCATTGCTGGAGATTAAAAGTTCAAAATCAAGGTGTCAGCCAGTTTGGCTTCTCCTGAGGCCTCTCTCCTTGGCTTGCAGGATAACCACCTTCTTGCTAGGTCTTCACATGTCTTTCCTCTGTACATGCATCCCTGGTGACTCTCCATGTGACCAAATCTCATCTGCTTACAAGGACTCCCCGTCTGATTGAACTAGAGCCCACCCTAATGACCTCTATTTAACTTAATCACCTCTTTAAAGGCTCTTTCTCCAAAGACTGGCACATTCTGAGGTACTGGGGATTCGGGCTTCAACATATAGATTTGAAGAGGACGCAATTCAGCCATAACAGCTGCCACAGTTAGCAAACCTGTATTAGGAACTAACATTCTGGGAATGTGGACAAGTCAAGCTCCCTTCACAGACCTGAAAAAAAAGCCAGGAATTAGGTCACGGGTGATTGAGGTGCTTCACTTCTATTAGCTCCCAGCAGATTCTAGGGCTCCAAGAACTAAAATCAGGCCTAAAAAATATTCTGCCTAGAAGAAAACAAGAATTTTGTATGGAGAAAGATTAAAAAGTAGTCTCACAAATTGAGGTGTGCGGTTTCCCATCAAAACCCAATGAGCCTGTCTAAGCTTAGATAACCAATGCTTTTGTGATTTCGCCTGAGGCACCTTTCCCATGCAGAGAGTAGCTGTGTGGAGAGGAAACATGTCTTTGCTTGTACACAAGGTTGCAAAGAGTCACACAAACCCCTCTGTGTACCATCTGCATTAACAGGGAGAGACACAGGGAACATCCTGCCATGAGCAACAACAGAGCTTGCTCTCCAGCACCCTACAATCCCCCAAATGGCCCCCACACATGCTCTCTCTACCTGGGTTTCCTGCCAACTCTTGTTCAAGGCTTCAGCCAGAACAAGCAGGGCATTCTGTTCACAGGTGGTTTGATTTGTCCTGTTCCAAATTTTCTAGGCACCTAAACAAATCACAGCAATCTTTCCTCTCTTAGCCTCTCCCACAGTCTGCCAATGAGATACAAAATTGTGGTGGCTTAATTGGGCATTGTTTTTCCACCTGAAATGAGGTTTTTATTTCCAAGGATACAAACCCTCCATTCTTCCCCTTTCCTATCCTTTATAAAAACTACTTTGCTTCAAGGCCTTATTTAATCAAATATATCAGCTAAGTTGGCATCATTATCAGCTCTAACCCAACCACTGACGCCTGTCAATCCCACCTGCATTGTGCTTCGCCTTCTCACATCAGCTGAAATACAGGAAGATTATTTTCCCAAAGAGCTTTGCAAAGTTTGTGCATACTGTATATAAGGTCTGGAACAACCTTGTACAGCCTCTGCTTTCAGATACACTAATGTCTAGATTTCACCTTATTATCACCCAGGCTCTCCTCAGACTTATGATGCAGATGCCATACTTTTCCTTTTGTGGATGTACTGTTCCATTTGGAAGTCAAGGTTGGTGCCACCTAAATGGGTTCCTGCTGCAAGGAACTTGAGGATGTTCTCCTCCGCCACTTGCAGAATATTAAGGGCTCAGGACATTGTGAATGTTTCCCTTTAAGTTACTTGGGAACCAAGAGCAGCGCCGTATGGGCCACTCTCTGGGCGTGCAGAAAAAGCCAACCTCCATGTTCTTAAATGCAAAATGGCATAAAGTCATCAAACGATCACTTTAAAATTTAAATGAGATGTTGTAGGCAAAGTACCTGCCAGGTTGTTTGGCTCAATAAATGTTTTCCTTCCAGAAGAACTCCTGAGAGCCAAGATGAAAAGGAAATCATTAACCATAATATCTTTTTCATTATCTAATAACAGGAACATATCAACATCTCAGAGACAAACTTTTCCTTAATACTAAAACAATGAGATAAGTAATTAGATAGAAATGTATCAGATTACATCAAACAAGGGACTTTACAGCTAGTTCTCTCACCTGTTACATTCTAATGGAAGATTTTCAGTAATTGTAGAATATAACCCATAGCTCAGGGTTTGGGGGAAACAAGCCATTTATCTTCTGCAGCCTTCTTGAGGTTCTAAGTGCCAACATCCTCAGGAGCTAAGATACAACCCAGCTGTCCAATTTCTTGCAGGAAGACCCTGTGTGACTCCCATAATGACCGAGTGTGCTTCTGAATGCTGGCTGCACATGCCCCATGGCCAGAACAAATAAATCAGAGTCTCCAGGGATGGGACGAAGCATTCGTCTATTTTAAATCTCCCTAGATAATTCTAATGTGCCGCCAGACTTGGAGCCTCTGGCGTACAATATCAGCAAAAGGTGGTCATGAGAGACCCTGGAGGGCAAAGAAGACTGTGCTGCCATCTGACACTGGGGTTGCCAAAAAAACAGGTACTAAAAATCTCACCAGGTTCACAGCAGAAGTATGGAGAGATGTACCGAGAAGTTAACTTATCTGCAAAAACACCTTCCTAATTTAATAACAGACTCTAATTCTAAAAAGCCAAAGTAATTTAGCTAGCGGGAGAAAAAAATTAAACAATCTAAATGTCTTTCAGTAGAGAAATTAATAAATAAATTATGGTATTTTATGGCAGTTAAAATGAACGAATTAGATCTACATGCGGTAATATGGCTAGATCTTGAAAACATGTTGAGTTAATAAAGAGTGAATGATACATACTGTACAATACCTCTTAAGTAAAATTTTAAGCACAAAACAATTATATTTATGTAGCAAAATCATAAAAATATAGACCTGGCAAGTTTTAAAAAGTAGGATAATGGTTACTTGTAGGGTAGAAAGGGAGTACCAAAATATAACAATTAATTATAATGCATTAATGGGGAAATCTTAATCTGAACTAGATACTAGATAATTTCAACAAGTTACTGTTACTGTTTTTTAGAGATAATGTTGTTACGATTTATGTAGAAAATAAACCTTATTCTTACTTAAAAATAAACCCTATTCTTAGGAGAGGCATACTAAAGTCTAATGATGTCTACAACTTACGTTCAAATGGCATAGAAAAATATATCTGCTGTGTGTACACACACACATATGCACGCACGCACGCACACACGCACACTGAACAGATAAAATCGCCCTAGGTCTTGATAAACTAAAAAGTCCCTAAGCAGCCGTCTGAGATAACTACCGCAATGGTCATTTTCAGAGCTGCAGGTGAAGGTTGATGTTTCCAGGCCCAAAATGCTCAATAGGAGACTGAGGGCCAGAAACCCTAGGTTTGTTTCTCTGGTGAAGCCTACGCATGGATGATTTCTGCTACCTGCAGGACCAATCTGTCCTCTCGGCACACTCTGCTTTCTGCCATTAGAGCTCCAATTAACACTCAGAGCAATGTTCTGTTTATCTGTCTCTACCCCCCACCCATCCATGAGCTTCACAAAGACAGGAACTATGTCTGTCTTTCTGCCATTGTCCTTCCAGTACCTAATAGGATACCTGCCACATAATAAGTCCTTAATAAATACTTGTTTAAATAATCACCATGGCCAACTTCCAAGAGGAAGAAGACTCTCTTCTCATCTACCCATCCTCACTACAAGACATGACAGACCCTATAAACAGGCCCCTTAGAGTTCATTTCCAATCAACAATGGTTCAAGTGCCGTATACACTGAAGCCTCAGCTGAAGCTGGCGCAGGCCCCGTGCCTGCCCCACAGTTACTTTTAAAGGGTTTATTTGCACCTATAGGAAAGGTTGGCATGATATGATTTTATTAACTGAAATATTCTTTACTTTCCTGATCCTCCAAAGCATTTACTATCTCTCTGAAGCTGTCAGGACAACACTAGACAGATACACTCACCATCCTCTGTTCACTGAGAGTGTGCATTAATTGGAATGCTCTATTCTGTAAGTCAGATTTTTATCAATTTATTTTGTTGGAAATTCAGAACATCTGTAATTCCACTATTCCTTCTGAATTTGTAATGAAAGTATCAAAAATCCTCATCCCAGAAATCCTGCCATTTTATTTTGTTCCTTTGGCATAAGGAAACTGACACTATTTCATTCATTTCTTAAGCCACTAAATTGCAAACAAATCTGCTTTAAAGTTATGTATATGTAATTTTTTCATTTAAAACTATAAATAATAGTCCCCAATTAGCATAAATACTGAATATGATAGCCAATAAATATTCATGGAAATACTTTTCCAGTATGTTTACTAGCCTTATCCCCTGAAAATACTTAGTTTTTTATTTTAACTGTTTTTAATTAATATCATGTTCTACTTCCCTTAGAAAATAATTTTTAAAATATAAAAATGAATTTTATCACCTAGATTAAAGCAAGAAAGCATAATTTTTTTTTTACTTTAAAAATCAGACATTTGAACATAAGATACAGCAGTAGTAATCTTTTGAGAAAAAAAAAAAAAAAGTCCTCATAGATATCAGCCCTCAGGAAAGTTCCTCTATAGCAACCTGTGGCCTACCCATAAACCTTAATTAGTTTGAGGATCATGATATAGAGCCTCTTCAAACTGGATAGGAGTGGTAGCTCTCTGTGGAGAAATAGAACAAGCTTTTGTACCAGGTAATTTAAGGAGCAGCAACAGGCTAATATGCAGACAAGAGAGAGTGTAGCATGTGGTGTGGTTCTCAGCAGAGCAGCAGGCCTCTAATGAGGCCCAGTAGTGGATAGCAGCTGGTAAACTTGGGGCTCAAAATAGGAGGCTCTGAGGGCCTTTATTTGCTAACAAAAGACTGCAAATTGCTCAAAGGCCTGAGTAAGCAATGAGAACATGTTCATATGGTGAGCCAGTATATAAATTTTCAAAACAAATATTACAATATATGAATTTACATTGCAATGGGAATCAGAAGAGTTCCATGAGTGTAGACATGTTGGTAAGAATAGGTATAAAAATTGGCTATTACATTTTGTATAAGAAAATCCCCACCTGCTCTTCTGTTCGTTCTGGAACACCCAGACCACACTGCATACAGTGTGTGTGGTAACTTTTTGTGTAACCGTGCCAGACACTCTGTCTGCAACCCCAAGCGAATGATGGCAAAAGCATCTATGTTTTACAGAGTGTTATAAAACTCATGCATGGTGGAATTACCTCCTAGCTACCCAATTATCAATTAATAACGTGACAAATCATATAAACTGGGAGATAAAAAAGCTCAAATCTCATGTGATAAGAACCAGAAACCAAGACTGACCCAGATCTTAAGGACTGATTCTAAAGGTGTTCTTGTGTATCATTGCAAAGTCTGTTTTTAGATAGACTGCGTTCATTTCAGTAGTTCCACCGGCCAGGAGTCACAAACAGGAATTCCCAAAGGAAAATCAGCTGTATGAATTCTATCAAGAAAGGGTGTTGGATTTTGTCAAATGCTTTTTCTGCATCAACTGATATGACTATGTGATTTTTATCTCTCAATTTGTTTATGTGATGTATCACATTTATTGATTTGCGGATATTGTAATATTTTTGCATCCCCAGGATAAATCCTACTTGGTCATGGTGGATGATCTTTCTGCTGTACTGCTGGATCCGATTTGCTAGAATTTTGTTGAGGATTTTTGCATAGATGTTCATGAGGGATATTGGCCTGTAATTCTCTTTGTGTTGTCTTGAATTCTAAATATACTGTTCGGTTAGATACTTACCACTTGTCATTTCCTAGCACCACTGAAAAATCTCAGACATTTGTCTCTATAATTCTATATCTCTTAAGAAAACAATTTTCATTTGCAAAGAAAAAAACACCAGTGTAAGTAGCAATTATTTTGTGTGTTCTTTTACATAAAAAGAGAATTCTCCAGGTATCCATTATAGATCCAAAGTTTTAAAAATAACAAACTCATACTTAAAAATGCTTCTTCCATTCTCTTTTAATAATCGGAACCACTCATTAATTGCAGAGACACCCTTTTAGCAATTCCTAATGCAAGTCCTCATTGAAGGGATGTGTTGTTCTGTTAACTCTTTTGGACCACTATAATTATAACTCCATGATTTATAACTGGAGCTTATTTTTCATTCACATTTTTCTTATCCTCCCCACATGTAATTCTTCACCACGTTTTTCCAGTTCTTCAT
>PVJN01040957.1:0-18966 GCA_004026805.1 Lasiurus borealis
GGGGGGTGTAGGGGGTGTCCGGGAGCCTGTTCTGGGGGCTTAGGCTGCACCGGCGGGGTGTCTGTGGCTGCAGAACCCCGTCCTAAGGGGGTGGCCCCACAGACACCTCCCTCCGCCCCTCCCCAGCCCGGGCGATGTGTGTGCCACCCCGACCTTTCAGAGTGAAACTGAGACTCAGGGTGTGAGGGGTTCTCCTTTCACAAGGTGACTTAGGGATGGGGGGTTTCCTACGGGGAGGGGGGTCCCCGGGCACAGGAGAGGGTGTGGGCCTGGGAACCCCCTCGGGGGACCCCCAGGGGCTGGGGCTGCTGGGCTACTCCCCAACTCCCACACGCTGCCCAGCAAGACCTGCCGGGGCCCGGGCATCACCCTGCTCGCCAGTCCCACGCAGCTGTGCCCTCCAATTGGGAACAGGGGCTGCCCTGAGCCTGCCTCGGGGCGGGGCCTCCTCCCTCAGACTGGCCCGGGACTGGGGGGCGGGGGGAACCCCATGCTGCCTGGTCCCTGGTGACCTTTCACCCCCTTGCCTTCCCAGCGGGGCTAGACACGGCCTGGTACAAGGGCACACGGTCCTGGGCAGCAGGGAAGGACCGGGCAGAATCACCCTGGCAGGGGCTGAGGGGCTGGAAGAATTGGGGGCCTGGGTCCAGGGGCTGGTCCCCAATCTGAGCTGGACCAGGCCTGGGGACTAACAGGAGGGCTGCCTCGCTCCTGCCCGGGTCAGGCAGGAAGTGGAGCTCAGCGGAGGCCCTGGCTTCTCCCGCCCTCCATCCAGACCCTCCACGTTTCCTCCGTGGGTGGGAGAGGGCAGGGTGGCTCAGCCTCCCCCCTGCTGATTCTGCAGGTCAACATCCCTTCCCCGCACCCCACCTTTCCATCTGCCACCTCATCCCACAGCCCTGGCCGGAGGCCGTGCCCGGAGTGTCGGGACCAGGCCTGGCAGACTTCTCCCCTCCCCGGGGGGCACCAGGGCTGGCACAGCACTGTCTTGCCCTCCTGCCCTCCACATGCACCAGGCTGCCTCTGCCTGGTTTCCCTCCCGGGGCCCGTGGGGGGGGGGGGGGCGGGCAGTGGGCAGAGGCCCCTGGAAGGCCCTGCCAGCAGGGGTGGGGTCGAGTTCAGGGGCCCTGCTTCCGGGCCCTGAGCCCCAGGTGCCAGTGGGAGGAGAGGGGTGGGCAGAGTCCTGGGGGGCAGGGCTGGCCGCAGAGGCTGGCAGCAGAGCCAGGACTTTCTGGACAGATAAGCCCCACCCCGGAGGCCTCCGTTTCCCCATCTGCGCAGTGGGGATCCCGGCTGCTGGGACGGTGCGCTCGCTCCCCAGGCCAGGCCACCCCTCTGTTCTCCAGTGTGGAGTCCATGAGGCACGTGCAGACCTCCCAGCGCACAGGTGGGAGCGCTGGCCTGGGGGCCACACTGCGGTCTAGGCAGCTGGGCAGCAGCAGACCCTGGACACCCCTGCCGGGCCCTGGCATGGAGAGCGCCCCCTGACTCCACTGCCCTCCCGACTCTTTGAGTCGCAGTTTCTGTGTGGGCTCCGGGCTGGGATGCCAGGGACCCGGCAAGGCCTCGGAGGGACCCAGGAGGGCTGGACCGCTGTGCAGTGCCACTGTGTCTCTGCACCTGCAGGTGCCCACCGGGGTGAGGGTGGCGCTCTGGGGTGCACATGGACGAGGGCACAGTGTAGAGACTCCCCCTCCCACCCCCGCCCTCCCAGGGACCCGCCCAGAAAGCAGAGATGACACAGGGCCTGGTCAGAACATGCTGGCTCTCTTCAAGCCCCGCCCCTCCCTGTCCCCGCCCCGCCCACTGCACCAGGGATGCTCTGACGGGCATCCTACAGATGAAGGGCCACCCTACCTGCTGTGGCCCAGTGGAAAGAGCGTCATCCTGTAGTCTGAAGGGTTTGGGTTCGATTCCGGTTAAGGGCATGTACCTTGGTTGTAGGTTCCCCAGCCCTGGTTGGGGCACAGGCAGGAGGCAACCCATCGATGTGTCTCTCTCACATCGATGTTACTCTGTCTCTCCCTCTCCTTTCCACTCTCTCTAAAAATCAATGGGAACATATTCTTGGGTGAGGATTGACCAAAAAGAAAAGAAAGGAAATGGGCCTTGGATCGAGGGATCTAGCCAGTTTATTCAGAAGAATCTAGAAAGAAGCCTTCAGGTGTCTCTCCTGGTCCCAGCCCCAACCCGAACCCCAGGACTTCCTTACCTCTACCACCTGCCACCCTGCCCTCGCCCTTTGCTGGACCAAGGCACATGTGAGACCGACTGTCTCCCCTGAAAGTCAGAGCATCTCTGTCCCCCGGGAGCCAGGGAGGCCACCAGCCCTGACCCCACTGCCCTCGCCCGCCATGGGCTCTCACTGCGTCACTGCTCGGAGAATGAGCATGCATTTGTGAGTGGGTGTGGCTGTGTGTGGTGAGGAGAATGTCTACACGAGAGGACACGTCTTGCTCCTCCAGTCCCTGCTGAGCCTGCTGAGGTTCAATTGTGGCACTCAGTCTGCTGGGCCATAAGGGTCTGCTCTCTTATCATCTTGGGCCACAAGCTTATGAACCATGGCTTAGTTACAAAAGAAGGAAAATAAGGGACTCAATGATGGATAACAGTATGATGGGTGGATGAATGGATAGATGGGTAGAAAAGGGGATGGATGATGGGTGATGGACAGATGGATACAGAATAAATGGAGGGATAGGAGGACATACCTTTGTATGTTTGGATGAATGAATGGATGGGTAGATGAATGGATACATCAACGGGCGAATGGCCAGTTGACTGTATGGAAAAATAGGTGATCAGTTGATGGTGGAAAGTAGTGATACAATATATACGATTGACTCATGAAAGGAATTAACATGGATGTATAGTAGGTGACTTTGAGCAAGTTACTTAACTCTCTGCACCTCAGTTTCCTCATTAAAATAGTATACTGCCTGCCCCATTGGGGTTTTATGAAGATTGTGTAATAAAGAAAAGCATTTAAAAAGTCTCTGGCACATAATTCCTCATCAATTTTAGCTAGTGGTGGTGATGGTGGTGGTGGTAGTGGTTGTAATGGTAGTAGAAGTCGCGGTATTAGATAGGCAAATGGATAGATGTTTGGCCATATGAGTGGAAATGGAATGCTGAATGTATATATAAATTGACATGGACAAGGATAAATGGGTGGATGGACAGATGGATGGCTAGGTAGATAAGCACAGACATAATATTTAGAATACTTAATAACATAATATTACACAAATGTTAGCCTAAGAAATGGGCACTCTTTTGGACCTGTGCATATCAAGCTAATAATTAGCCTTGGATGTATGAATGAGCAGGTATGCCAAGAGATGGATGGGTAAATGGATAGATGGATGGATGAATTAGTAAATGGACACATGAGATGGAAATAAATGGGGGATAGATGGAGCATAAATAGATGAAATGTAAACAGATAAATGGATGGACAGATGGATAGAAAGTTACTGAGTGAATTAAGACACATGGATGGATGGATATGAATGACAACAGACTTTTAGATGGGGAGATGGGCAAATACAGAAAGAGCGACAAATGGAAGATAGTGAGCAAATGCACATATGGCTGATGCTGAGTGAACTACTGAAGGGAGAGAGTGATGAACAGACACAGCTGAGTCAGGACTTTTGTATCCACTGTTCTCTCTTTCACGCACCAGTGGGAAAGTCTCTTTTCAAATAAGGAAAGGCCAATCCCTTCCAGACCTCCGTGTCCTCAGACCCTGAATCACATTTTCTCTGGCACTTACCGTCAATCTGACCTATTGCAGTAAATATCTACTTTTTTTTGTTTCCACAGAAATGTCAGCCTTGTGAGAGAACAGGGACTTAGTTAATGCTGAATTCCCAGCACCTGAACATGCGCAGAGTTTAGCAAGTTTGTTGAAAAAATAGGTGGATAGATGGATAGTTATATGGAGATAATTGGTTGAGTGAGGTATGGATTAGTGGATGGATGGATGAGAACAATAGTAAGTCACATTTATTCAAGGTTTACTAGGTATGAGCAACTGCTTTAAGTACTAGTAGCTCTCTGGGGTGGCTTAATGGGTAAGAGGATGGGCAAATATGTATAAGGGGTAATACATATATATTTTTATGCACAGTTGGGTGTATGACTTGCTAGATGGAAAGAGGGGTGGACATATGGGATGGGTAAATACCAAAGTATTTGGAGAGTTGAATAAAAGTAAGAACAGAAGCCAAAACCGGTTTGGCTCAGTGGATAGAGCGTCGGCCTGCAGACTGAAAGGTCCCAGGTTCAATTCTGGTCAAGGGTACATACCTTGGTTGTGGGCACATCCCCAGTAGGGAGCGTGCAGGAGGCGGCTGATCAATGTCTCTCTCATCGATGTTTCTGACTCTCTATCCCTCTCCCTTCCTCTCTGTAAAAGATCAATAAAATATATATATTTTTAAAAAAAGTAAGGACAGAAGAATATATGAAGAGATAGGAGGTATTTGAAGAGATAGAAGGATGTATTAAAGAATAAACAGATAATTCACTGGTTGGGTAGCTGGGCAAGTAGATACACAAATTGATGGATGAACATATAAATGATAGTAATTGACATAGATTAAGTGGTTATTATGTTCCAAATCGAGGGATGGCTAGTTGAATGCTTCTTCTAAGTGTTTTATATGTATTAAGACATTAGATAGATGGCTAGATGTATGTATGAATGCATGTATATGTATGTGTATATGAATGGATAGATGGATACTTGCTCAATAAAGTCTTGCAAAGGGAGATGGATGAAAATAGGTACACATGTATTGATAGACACATGAATGAATAAATTGATGAAATAATATATTGTTTTTATATGAATAATTGTGTGACTAGATAAATTAGGAAATTGATGGATTGATAAATTATATATGGAAAGAGAGATAGAGAATGGATGAATGGATGAATGATAGATGGATAGGTAGACAGATAAATGGATGGATGGATGGATGGATGGATGGATGGATTAATGGGTGGATGAATGGATGGATGATGGATAAAGGATAAATAATGGGTGGAGGATGGATGAGAGAATGAATGAATAGATGGATAAAAATGGTTGGACAGATGATGGATGGGAGAATAGACGGATGAATAAATGGATGGATAATGGATGGACAGGTAGGTGGGTGGGTAGATAAATGGATACATAGATAATAGATGAGTGGGTGAATGGGTGGGTGGATGGACAAATGGCTGGATGATGATAAAGAATTATAAAGAATGGATGGGAGGTTAAGTGAATGAATGGATGATAAATGAGGGATAGATGGAGGGATGATGGATGAGTGAATGCATGGGAGGATGAGTTGATGGATGAGTAGATAAATAGATGGATGAATGGATGGATGGATAAATGGGTAGAAGGATGGAAGATGGAGGGGAAGATGAATCGATGACGGATGCATGAATAGATAGAAGGGTAGATGGATGAGTATGGATGATAGATGGATGCATGGATGGGTGAACGTAGGTATATGTGTATTAATGGATGCTTGAATAGATTGATAGAAGGATATATTGTGTTTATATGAACGATTGAATAGAAAGATATATTGAAAAATTGATGGATTGATAAATGATACATGGAAAGGCAGATAGCTATAGAGAGGATGGATAAATGGATGGATGGATGGATGGATGGTGGGTGGGTGGGTAAATGCATGGAGGATAGATGATGAATAGAGGATGGATGGGAGAATAAAGGGATAATGGATAAAAGGAAGGATGGATGGATGATGGATGAATGATAGAGAGAGGATGGATGGGAGCGTGAGTGGATTGATGGGTGGACAAAGAGTAGGGGAGTTGAGGTCAAATCCTCGACCTTATTGTCCCCATTTATCCTTTATCCATCCATCCATTCATCCATCTATCCATCTACTCATCCATCAGGCTGTAGAAGGAGGAGTCAGGGCCAGTGCAGGTGAAGATCCGTCCTCGAGCCTCTCCCTCGTCCATATCTCTGGTAGAAAGCTGTGCGATTCCATTCTGAGTTCTTAATGTCAGGGGTTTCCCATAATCCCAAGGCAGCCTTCTCCCCTGTGGGAATATTTTTCCTGCTGTGAAAACCAAAATATGCCTTGGCAAATTTCACCCCTGGCGGCGACTGTGATTCCAGAGCTGCGAGCAGGAGGCAAGGGGGTGGTGGCCCGGTGGAGATGCAGGGGAAGCCAGGCTCGCCTCCCCCGGTGACCGGCTGGGTCCTGGCCCTGCGGCCTCCCTCCTCCTCATGCCCCTCCCACCCCCCGCCGAGTCCCCGGGTCTCCACACGCCGGCAGGATGCGGGGTTAGCCGTGGCCGTGGTCACACGGTCTCCACGGCACTCCCCACATGCCTAGCTCCTCCCGGGCTGTGCGGGGCGAGGGAAGATGCTTGGGCTCCCCTCCAGGAGCGGCCACGAGACCCAGCCTGCGTGTGGGCGGAGGGCGGGGGGTGGGGGGAAAGGCTGGGGGGGGACTTCCAGACCCCCACGGACTTCCTGACCCCCAGGGAGTCTCCACCAGCCGCCTCCACCTGAGTCACCGCGGACAGAGCCGCAGGCCCGTGTGGAATTTTTCTGGCCCTTGCCGCCACCTCAGCACCCCAGCCCGCCCCCCAGGGACCCGGGCGCCTTTGTGCCCGCTCGCCAGGGCGGTGGTTGCCTTGCCCTCTGCCCACTCACATGTCCCCGGGGAGGGGCTCGGGGCTGGAGGGCAGGCCGGGCCTCTCTGGGCCATGCACAGGGTAGCCAGCCAGTCCACAGACCTGGCTGGTGGTCCTGAGACCTCGTCACCCAGGCCGAGCCTCGGTTTCCCCACCTGAGACACGGGGTGCCGGGGGGCGTCCACCTCGGGGGCCGTGGGCCCGCTGGCCGGCCGGCGGGCGGGGCAGCCCCGGGTGGGAGACGGCTCCCTGGATGCCTCCCCTCGAGTGGGCCCAGTCCCCGCCTCGTCCGGCCACTAGCCTCCCGTGAGTCACTGGTGACTCAGCCCAACCAGACAAACCGTGGGCTGGGCTGCTTCTCCGGGGCCTTGGCCAAAGAGCCAGGGGCCACGGGCCGGCTGGCCAGGGCACCGCGCTGACCTTGTGCCCAGTGGCCACTTCTCAGGAGCGTGGACACCAACCCAGAGAGGCTGGTTGGTGTCGGCCCCTAGGAGAGGGTGGTCTCACCGCCCTGACCGCCCAGGGCAAAGGCGGGGAGGAGGTGGGAGGGTGGGGGCCGGGGAGGGCCGAGCCTCCCCATTTGGGGAGCAAGAGAGGATCCCTGGGGTGCCCGGCCTCCCCCTTGAGGTGATAAAAGGAGCTGAGGGCTGGGAATAAACAAAGGAAAAATGGAGCACCCAGAGGGAGGGAAGAGGAGGGAGGGAGAGGGAGGGAGGGAGGAAGGGAGGGGAGAGGAAGGGAGGGGGAGGGAAAGAGGAGGGAGGGAGACAGAGATAGGGACAGAGAGACACCACAGGGGAAAGAGGAGACAGGGGCTGAGTTTGGGACCAGGGAGACGGGGAATGAGAGAGAAGGTGCAGAGGGCCCAGGAGCAGGCCGGGGAGGGGCGGGCGAGGCAGGGGGAGGGCAGGCAGGCAGGGGAGCTGGACCCAAAAGACAGAGGCAGGAGGGAGAGGCAGAGGAGGCCAGAGCGCGGGCCAGGCCGGGCCAGGCGAGGCGAGGCGAGGAGACAGGCTCGAAGGGATGGGGGGCAGATGTGGGACCAGGCCGCCCCTTGAGCTCGGGGAGCGGAGGTGACAAGGAAGAGAGGGGAGCAAGGGAGGCAGGGGTGCAGCCGGCAAGATGGCCGAGGGGGACGTGCCCAGGAGGCAGCCGTGCCCATCCCAGGCCACCAGGTCCTCCCCCCCTGACTGGGCTGTGGGCTGAGAGGGCTCCTCTCTGTGGCATTGACTAGTCTTCTGGGAAGGAGGGCGCCTTCCTTGGAGGTGGAGGAGACCGAGGGGGGCGGAGTGGGGGGCTGGGGGGGGGGACAAAAAGGAAGCAGCTGCCAAGCCTGAAGGAGGTGGAGGAGGAGGAGGAGGAGGGGGCTCAGAGGACCCACAGATCCCGAGGGCCCAGGACAGAGCAGCAGGCACACACAGAGAGAGGGAAGGCAGGGCAGGGGCACCGGGACCAGAGAGGCCAGGCCAGACGAGGGAGGGACAGCCGAGGGCAGCGATGGAGGGCCAGAGGCCGAGGGTGTGAAGGAGGAGGCGGGCAGGCAGGCCAGGCCTGGGGGAGAAGGAGAAGGAGACGGGGAGAGCAGGGCAGGAGGAGGGCGCAGACCAGGGCTGGCGGCCTCTGAAGAAGGCGCCACCGCGTCCCCGGGGCGGGGGTCAGGCCGGGTCGCCCGGCCGGGCAGCGGCCACCAGCAGCGTGAGCAGCACGGCCGTTCCGAGGAGGAGCCCTGGCAGACAGGGCCCGGACACCCGCCTGAGGTAGGTGCCTCCGGCCCAGACCTGCCCGGAGGAGGGGCGGGCAGGCAGGATGTCGCGCCGGCACCACCCACAGACAGCTGGCACCCTGCGCGGCGCCCGGGCCGAGGCGGCTGTGCCAGGCCGGCCCCGGGCAGGGCTCTCCCGGTCTCTCCCGGGACCCGGCCCGGCCCAGCAGGAGCTGCCTTGGCACAGCGGGCCGGGCCGGGGTGCCAGGCTGGCTGCTGGCCGTGGGCAGGTGCGTGCACCCACCAGCACTCCTCCTCTCCCACTTGCACCCTGGGCCTCAGAAGGTGCTGCTGTGCCCCAGAGGTGCCAGGGTCTCAGCCTGGCCCAGTGCTCGGGGCGCCTCCTTGTGCAGCTCCGAGGCCTCACCTGCGGCCCCCTGGCCTCGGACACCCCCCGGGCACCCTTACTTTACAGAGGGTGGAACGGGGCCCTGCCTCTGTGCACCTTCAGCGCCTGGCTCTGCGTGGGCAGCGCCGGGGGGCTCTGGGGAGTGCTCAGGCCTCGAACTCAGCACGTCCCCAGACGCAGACCCTGGCTGCTGCCACCTCTGGCCAGTGCCTCGTCCTCTCGGGCCTCCGTTCCCTCCTCGGTAGAGTCACGGTGAGGTGCCACCTGCAGAGAGGGAGCTGAGGCAAAGGCTGGAGACGCCGCAGAGCTGGGCAGGAGGCAGGCCGAGACCCCCCCACTCCCCCGCCGACGACCACCTCCCTCTGAGCCGCCTGCAGTGCCCTTCCTCCTCCTGAACCCTTCCAGGCATCTCAGGCCCAGCAGAGCGGCCGCCGCCTCCAGGTGCCTGCAGGGTTCCCCCCGAGCTGGGAGGACTGTCCTCTGCTGTCAGGCCACCCGCTGGCTCCCTGCCCTCTCTGCTGGCATGGAGCGTGCTGGCAGGCTCCCGGATGGGCATCCCTGGGCATGCCCGGGTCCACTGATGCCCGGACTCTGGGAGGAGGAAGGAGGCAGGGGTGAGCGTGACCCCCGGAGACACCCGGTGCTGGCTCTCTCCCAGCTCCCCACCCTGGGTAAGATGGCACCAGGACCGCGAGGCAGGCAGCACGGGGCCCGGGTCCGAGGGCCCCGCTGGGTGGCTCCCGTGCAGCCCCTCAACTGTGCCTGCTCCTCCTGGGACCCTCGAGTCCTTTGCAGGGTCTGCCCGGCGGGGATGTGCCCTCCCAGGCGTCACCACGGTAACCCTCCAAAGAGCTCCGAGGCCCAGCACCAGGCCGCTGCCCCCGGGGGGAGCAGAGGGCACAGACCGGGTGCGGATGGCACCCACCTCCGGCCCCACGGAGGGTGGGGGCAAGCTTGGGCAGGAGGCAGGAGGCCTGCGGTGGCTGGCCAGTGGGTTGGGGCACAGGAAGTGTCCCTGGGAAACTCCCCCTGTGGGATGTGGGGAGCAGGAGAGTCCCTTATAAAAGCGAGACAGACCCACGCCTGCCCGTGGCTGGAAGCAGACCCGCCGGGCGGCGCGGAGGTGCCCACGGGCAGGTGCGGAGCCCACCCCCACCCGGGCGGGTTCCCGGCCCCCGGGGGACACCCTCAGGGACACCCACCGGGACCGGCGGAGCCCTGCCAGGCTGGGACCCTCCGCCCCGCGCCCTCCCGGTGGGCGGTACGGCTGACAGGTGAGAGCCAGCACCAAAGGGGCTGCCCGCGCCCAGGCCCCTGGCCTCACCCCGTCCGTCCGTCCGTCCTTTCCCGCGGGCTGCCCGGAACCCACGCCCCGGCGCCGGGCAGGGAGGGGACGCCGGAGGGGACGAGCCAGGCACAGCAGCTAAGTCTCGTCTTCTCCTCTGTCTGGCTCGGGGCTGGGGCCGCGGCCAGTCCTGTGGCCACCCAGGCTCCGGATCCTCACCATCTGCCCCCACGCCCGGGGAGTGCCCGGTGCCGACCAGCATCTCCCTCTGCCCCTCTGCACCCCGGAGGGACTCGGGGCTCCTCTCCGGCTCCCCTCGGTCTGCCCCCCCCCACCCCACCCCGGGGCCAGGCCAGGGCTGGGGACGCCGAGAGGGAGGCGGGGGGACCCCAGCCGCTCCTTTCCCCAAGTCACCCGCACTCTGGCTTCCTGCCTCGTCCGCCGTCCGTGGGGGCCTGGCTCTGCTGGGTGGGGGCTGGGCTGGCACCGAGCGAGGAGGCTGGCGTTCTAATGGCAGGCGGCTGCCGGTCCCCGGAGGCTCGGCGGGCGGAAGGAGGCCTGTGGGGGCCGCTCTGCCGCCCCCGGGTCCCCCCTGCTCCTCCACAAGCACCCGGCTCCCCTCTCCCCCCGCCCCCAGCCACCCCGCCGGGCGAGGCCTCTGGGGAGCCTGTGTGGCCAGCAGGGCAAGGACGGGGCTGCCCGCCCGCCGGGCCGGCCCGAAGGGGCTGGGGGAGCCAGGCCTCCAAACCACAGTGTCCAAAGAGGCGTGGCTGCCGCCGCGGGCCCACCCGAGGCCCGGGTCCGGGGGAGGGTGGCGGCCCCTGGGTTGGCAGGGCCGGGCACCGGGCAGGCGGGCGGGCGGGCGGGCGGCACGGTCTCGGGCACCGGGGTCTGTCCGCCGGCGTGGGTGCTGCCCCGGGCGTGGGAGCGGGCGAGCCAGCAGCAGGGGGCACGGGGACCGAGTGGCCCAGCCCCCTGGGCAGGGCGTCAGGGCAGGAGCCCAGCGGCGGAGGCTCAGGCCGGGCTCCAGCTGCAGCCGGGGAGCAGGCGCCGGGCAGAGCGGCGTGTGGCGGCGGCCGGGGTGCTCCGGGCACCGGAAGCTGACCCGGCCCCTGGCCCGAGCGCCCAGCCCCCAGGAAGGCCGCTCTCGGCACCTCAGAGCCACTCAGTGAGGTCGGTGCCCACACAGGTGTCGGGCAGGCGGGCACCCGGCTGCAGGTGGGAGCTGGCTCAGGGGCAGGCCCGAGGGTGGTGGTTGGGGGGCAGGAAAGAAGGAGGGACAGGGCCCCAGGCATTGAGAGGGGTCAGACCCCACGGCCTGGAGGACGAGGCAGAGGGCAGAGGGTGGCCGGAGCCAGGGCGGCTGCTGCCGGTGGGTCCTGAGGTGAGGCGGGGGCAGGGGCCGTGTGCCCTGCGGGCTCTGCCAGGGCCTGTGCCGGTGGCGGGAGAAGGGAAGGGGACGGGACGGGGCCACCGTGACAGCAGAAAGAGGGGTCCACTCTGGGGACAGGGGCAGACTGTGCAGGCTGGAATGACAGGGCCAGGACCAGCCAGAATGAACCAGGACAGGCCGGGACGGGTCAGGAGGAGGGGAGAGGCCAAGTGAAAGCAAGGAGGAGAGGGGATGGGTGAGGCAGGAGATGGGGTGCTGGAGGGACCATGGTGGCCCCCCGATGTTGGCCGCCACCCCCATGTGGTCCCCACACAGCTGAGGAAGACCACAGAGGCAGGCGGGGACCCCCAGAGGTGGGCGGCACGGTCTCTAGAGCCCGCTCCTGTGCCTTGGAGCAGGTGGGAGCCATCAGGAGGTGGAGGCAGGCGGGTGGAAGAGAGAGCGAGGTGTGTATGTGGGGGGCGCACAGCATGGAGTCTCTGCGCCTGGGCTGAGCCCCAAGTGTGGGGACCCGGCCTGCCCCTGCCTGCTGCCCCCCCACCTGCTCCTGGGGGCTGGGGGCTTGGAATCCCCCGGAGGAGGATGCTGCACCTCTAGCGCTCGGTTTCCTCGTCCGTAACGGGATGAGAGGAGCGTGGCCTTCAGCTCCTGGCGGGGGCCTCGGGGCAGAGGGCCAGGGCGGGCCCACCTGCCCTCCCCGGTGGGACACGGGCCCCCGCCCTTCACCCCACGCCACCCGTGGGTGCCCCCGTGAAGCGGGGCCCAGGCGAGGGAACCAGGGTCTTGCCCTCCTCTCAGGGTGGGGCCGAGGCAGCCGGGGTCCACAAAATGAGGGCACCCAGACAGGAGGCGGCAAGATGGAGAAACAAAGAGGGCCGACCGGGTGGCAAAGCCCTGATCTTTCTGTCCTGTGCCCCCCGCCACCCCTGCACCCCAAAAATCAGCGAGGCCCTGGGGACCTGGACGGCTCCAGAGAGAGGCTGGGGGCCGCCAGGCGGGTGCTCAGGGCCCTGGGAGCAGAGGCCACATGGAGGCGTCCGCCAGAGGGGGGTCTGGCTGCTCCATGCCCTCGGGGGGTCGAGGGCTCCCCGGGAGGGCAGGGGCGGGACAGACAGACAGACAGACAGACAGGCGGTCCGGTGCCAGGAGGGCGGCCAGGTCGGGGTCCCTCACGCGTGGACCCTGGGGGGCAGGGCCCGCGGGGGGCGACCGGGCAGAGCCACGCGTGGGGCCGCGGGGCACGCGCACGCGGTGGGTCTGGGCACCGGGCAGGCGGCGCGGGGAGAGGGATGGAGAGGCTCCAGCCGGTGCCAGCCACCAGTCGCGTGTGAGGGAACGTGCCAAGGCCTGGCCTCGTGAGCGCCCGAGAGCCGTGCCAGGCAGTCCCAGCCGGCTCCGCAGCGCCCGGCTCTCCTGGAGGAGGCTGGGCTGGACTCGGAGGTGCGGCCGGGGACTGCCGGGCCATCGGGGGGGCCGGGCGGTCAGCCCCTCGGGGTCCGGTCCCGGGAGGCCGGGCCCGGCGGCGGCGCCGGGCGTGGGTGTCGGGGGGCAGGGGTGACGTCTGGCGCGCAGGATGCTGCTGAGCGCAGGGGCGGGGCGCCGGGGAGGTCTCGGGCTGCGTGGCACTTGGCCCCGGCCCGCCCGGCAGCGCGTGGTCAGTGACACGGCGGGGATGGAGAGGCCGGTGCGCAGGCCGGCCGGCCGCCGGCGCCGAGGGCGGAAGGAGGGCGAGGGCCGGGCCGGCCCGGCTCAGCCCTGCCGGATCCTACAGGCTGGAGGACCCGGCGGTGGGGAGGCCCTGACCTCCGACCCCCAGCCCGGCCGGGCGGCCGGTCGGGGCCGCTGGGGGCTGAGGTGTGGAAGAGGCTGACGGCGGAGCACGTCCTGAGAGGTAGGACCCCCCGCCACAGCCACCACCACCGGGGCGAGCTGACCGGTGCCTGGCTGCACCCCGAGGGACCCTGCTCCGGGCAGAGGTGGGCAAGACCCTGGCCCAGCCTCCGAGGACTCCTCTGCAGGGGAGCTGGGGGTGGAGGGGCGGCAGGGAGGCCCGAGGGCCTGTTTCCCGTCTCCGGGGGGTCGTCTCGGGTCCAGAGCTCCCCTCGGGGACCCACGTTGTAAAGAAAGGCCCGGGAGTGGGCAGCGTGAGGGCCTCTGAGGAAGGTTTCAGGGTCACAGACCCCTGCGGCTGGACCTCCTTGTGGCCGCCTGGGTGGCGGCTGCTCGGGGAGGGTCCCGTCCCTGCGGGCTGTTTGGGCGGACGGCGGGGGTCCACACCGGCCACCACCGGGAGGCCTGTGGGCTGTGAGGGTGGGGTTGGGGGTGCAGGCTCAGGCAGCGGTCACCCCGACAGGATGTCAGAGCCCAGGACCTGCGTGGGTCCCCAGGAGGCCGCCCCACCACAGGTGTGGGGGAAGGTTTCGGCAGGAACCGAAGGCCAGGTGCATCATGGGGGCTCAGGGCACGGCCACCTGGGAGGGACGCCGGTGGTCTTGCTGGTCCCCCAGGGCAGCTCCCCGGGTGGTGGACAGGATGTGGGCGAGAGGGATGCATAGAAGCAGGACACCCCCCAACTCCACACACACACACACACACACACACACACACACACACACCACTGCCTCCCCAGGGCGCCCCCCGTGGGAGGTGCAGGGACTGCGGGTCGCAGGGGCTTCCAGCCTGGGGTCTGGGGGACAGGGGGAGAGAGGAGCTGGGTGGGGGTTCCTTTCGGTTTCCCCTGGCCGCGGCCCTGAGTGAGAATGCCTCCCCGGTGCCTGAAGGCCGATCTGCTGTCCCTTCCTGGCCACATCCTGTCCCCGGTCCCCGCAGGCCGGTCCCCGGCCCAGTCCTGCTTCGAGGACTCTACCAGCCAGCGCCTCCCTCCGCCAGCCAAGGCCCAGCGCGGGGCCACCCGAGGGTGTTGGGGGTGGGGGTCAGCGTCCCCCGCATCCCCCCCACCCCCCTATCCTCCCGCCGCCGGGTTTTCCTGGCAGACGCCAACCTGCAGGGCACGCAGGAAATCCCACCCACCCCTGGGTCCCCTGCACCTGGCAGAGTGCGGCGGGGAGGGAGGCGCTGTCTGGAGGGCAGGAGGGATTTGAGCACCTTAACAAGATTATGGAGCAGGTGGCGTATATCGGGTGTCACTGGGGAGACGGGGGAGCTTGGCCTGGGAAGGTCTGGGGCGCCAGCTCCCACAGAGAGGGATCAGCAACCAGGAGACGGGTGGTGGCGGTGGCGGCGGCGGGGGCTGGAGGGGGGTGGCTTCTGGGACAGAGTGGGGTCAGGAGCCACCATCGGCCGAGGGGTGAAGGCCCAGGAGAGGGGTCAGGGGCATCAGCTCCTTCCCAGCCCCCAGGGTCGGGGGGCAGAGTGACCTCGGAGCCGCTGAGGCCAGAGGCTGAGACCGAGACCATCCCCTCCTGGTTTTTTTTTCTGGGGGCCGGTCGGGAGAGACTTGCAGAAGGGGGCTCCTTGGCTCTGGTGGCTGTGGGTAGGGTGACCCCCCAAAAAAATAAGAGGGTCCCCAAGGGCTGCCTGCTGGGAAGATGAGGGGGTGCTGGGCGGAGGGGCCAGCAGAGCCCCCCACAGAGACCACAGGGGGTTGACGTCTCTGTTGGTAGAAGGACACCCACAAACAGGGCATCGAGCCTTCTCTTGGAGGCACGGCTTTGAGGTCGCCACTCCGCCTTCCTCCCCTGGGGGCTGGGAAGGAGCTGATGTCCCCGACGCGCCTCTGGGAGGCTCCCCGACAACCAGAGATAGGGGGCCCCATGTCTCTCCCATATGCTTCGGGCTCCCAGAGGCCTGGACTGTGGTGGACATGGGGACTGGTGATCAGGACGGTGCTTTGGCCAGGGCTTGGCTCTCGGGGTGCAGCCTGAGCCCGCCGGGCCTGTGGGGTGCCATCACTGGCTGTGAGGGAGCCTGCTCTGCAGACAGAGGTCCCCCCTCCAGGAGGCTTCGCAGAGCCTGCACACCAGGGCCAGGAGGGATGTGGTGTGGGGTGAGGCAGGCCTGCCCCTGCTGGAGCTCCAGCCTCCTCCTGGCCCAGGCCCCGCCCTCCCAAACCGCCCCCCCAACCACCACCACACACCCCGGCAGCTGCCGTGGGGAAGCTGGAGTGGGCCTGCCAGGACGGTCTTGGGGTCACCTGGCTGAGGTCAAGGCCCCTCTCTACAGACCAGGAGCTAGAGGCCAGGCCAGGGGTCTTAATCTGGGAAGGGGTGGTGAGTCAGAGACCCTACAGCCCTAGCACGGCAGAGCTCCTGTCGGCCCTGGAGGACCTCCTGCACCCCTCCCTCCTTCCCTCCCTCCTCCCTCCCTCGCTCCCGGGGTGACAGAGGGAGGGATGGCTGGCCTGGCATGGCCCCTGTACTCAGCCCTCCCTTTGCCCACACCCCCGCACGTCCCCCTCCAATCACCATCCACCCACACCCCTCCCTGCTCAGAACCTTCGGTGACCCCGAGCCCTCAGCTCTCAGCAGCTCTGCCTAGTCTTCCCAAATCCTGAGCCACCCTGGCCCCAGGATCCTGCCCTGCCCTGGGTGTGACTGCAATAGAGGGGTTGGAGGGTGGGAGAGTCAGGAGGAGCTAGCAACTCCCCGGGCCTCACAGGTTGGGACGGTGGGGCCGGGGCCACTGAGGCAGGCCCAGGGGTGGTAGCACTGAGACTGACTTTCCAGGAGCCCCCTGGTGGCCTCAGCTCCAGCCTGGAGGCTTGTGGCGGGAGCCGAGAGCCAGCGGGAGAGCCGGCCGGAGGAGCGGGCTCACCCGGGGCTCCAGGCCTTCCCTGTTCCTGGGGAGAACTCACCCCAGAGCTCTGCCCCTCCTCACCTGCAGTCCCTCCCCACGACCCTCTCCAAGGAGCCCCCAGGCCCCCCTTCTCTGCAAGCCCCAGCTCAACTCTGCGCCTCCCCCAAACCTACCCCCTCCTGGGGCTCCCCTGGGTGTGTGTGTGTTGGGGGGGGGGGCCTGGTATCTGGGCTTGTCCCTTCCCCTCCTTCTCATCCCTCTGGGCCTCCTTCCAGAACGCTCACCTGTGCGAGCATGCCACCTGCCAGCCAGCTCCACCCTGGGAATCGGGGTGCAGGGGGGTGGGGGGTGTGGGACCTCTGCCCATCTCCCCACGGCAGCCCCTCCTGCCTCAGCAAGCACCCGGGGTCTGCAGGCCTCTGGCCTAACTCCTGAGCTGCTTTACCCACCTCCCTGGCCACACACCCCTGCGCAGCTCTCAGACCCGAGTTTCAGGCCTCCTTCCCCAAGGAGGGAGGGGGTCTCTGCCTGGCCCTTGAGGCTGCTGTCAGGGGGAGAACAGGGTCACCTCGCCCAGCCCGGCCGGGCGCGGGCACCCTCAGCAAGGTGCTGCCGGGGGGAGGCAGCTGGAGCAGCGCCAGGGGAGTGGGGTGGGTCCCAGCAGCTGCAGCGGTGCCCACGCCCCCCGCCTCGGGCACCTCGAGCTCCTGTGCCCCACCTGCCACCACCTGCTCCCCCGCTGGCTCAGAGCTCTGCTCCCACCTCCCTCCACACACACACATACATACACACACACACACACACACACCACCAGCTGCCCCTGCCATGACCAGAGACAACCAGCCCCTGGGCAGTGCCACGCCCGCCGACCCCTCCCAGCGACCTGGGCCAGGACCCTGCATTGCACGGCGGTGAGGGGCTGTCGGGGTGCAGTGCTACCCTCCCCGTCGTGCTCCCCGGGAGGGCCTGCCTCTGTGCTCTGTGCTGCTGAGGTGGCTGCTGCCGAACCACCTCTGAGAAGGCCTCTCGGAGGGTCATTTCCCTGCACTCTGTCCCTTCCCTCGTGACCCGCCGTGCCGTGTCCACTCCGGTCCCGGGCGTGTGAGACCCCAGGGAGGCTGGGCAACGGACGGTGGGGGCAGCCCACCTCCTGAGGCCCCCTGGCACCCCCAGCCCCCAGGTGCCAGGGGTCCCGGTGGCCAGGAGGTCCCTGTGGGCCTGCAGGAGAAGTTCCCCATTTGGTGGGAATAGACTGGCGTCCTCCCTGTGCGGCCCCTGCCCCACAGCCCAGCCAGCCCCACGCTCTCTCCCAGCAACTCCGCAGACCTTGCCCTGGGAGAGGCCCGGGGTCGGGGCAGCCCGCTGGCCGCCTGCAGGGGGCAGAGTCGAGACAGGACCGGGGCCTGAAGCCCCTGGTGGAACCAGCCCTGCCTGCGGGCAGGGGAGGAAGGAGAGGGAGGGGGCAGGACAGCTGGGAGGCCAGGCCTGGCCCAGAACGGGCACCGTCAGCAGTTGGTGGGGACAGGGGGCTGTGGAGGAAGGAGCAGTGGGGAGGGGGTGGCTGTCGTCCTTGGAGTTGGTGGGCCCAGTAGGCAAAGGACCCCTGAATCCAGGGACCCCCCTCTTTCAGACCGAGAGAGAGAGAGCCTCGAGCCTTGAAGGCCTTGGGTCTGTGCAGGCGGGCGAGGCTGGGCCCCCGCGGTGGAGCCTGACTGGGAGGGGGGCCAAGCCCGCTCCCCCCCTCCCACCCCTCGGGCTGAACCCTGGGCCTCCAGCGCGGAGCCAGCACAGACACAGGAAATGGCCTAATTGCATCTGCTCCGAACAGCAAATCCCTCGCAGCTGCAGCGGCTGAGCTGGGGCCACGGGCGGCCGGCTGTCGCCAGCGTCCTGACAGCTCCGCCGAGCGTGCCAAGGGGTCTGGGCCTCTGGCCGGGGGCGCCTTTCCCAGGCCAGGGGCCCCCCACCCCACCCCCAGAGAGCCACCCCCACCTCAGTTCCCAGAAACTGGGCCCAGCTGTGGATCAGTGAGGGGCTGAGGTCATGGGAGGGGCCAGGAGGGGCCGCATTACTCACATCCTGGGGCGGAGGGGAGGGGGGAAGGAGGCGGAGGGAAGGGGCCCAGCAGGCAGCTCGTGCTGGGGCTGCTGGGGCTGCTGGGTCGGGGGCTGCGGGCTGGAGTGGCTTCTCCCGGCCTGGGGGGCTTGGGGGAGATGCGGGGAGACCCCCCGCCCTGCCCCCTCGCTCTGCCCCCTCAGGAAGGCCAGGGTCCCGGGGAGCGGCGGGAATGGGGTGACCCTTGGAGGGGCCTCTGCAAGGATGTTCCCAGCAAATGAGGCTTGGCCTCTCCCAGGGCCGTTGTCAGGGCGACGGCAGGCAAACAGTAAACAGTGCTGGGACCTGCCACTCTGTGCTCACCTTGTTTCCCACGTCTGATCTGCACATGCACATCTGTGTGTGTGTGTGTGTGTGTGTGTGTGTACACAGCCAGGGGCCCACATGGGGAGTGTGGCTCTGTGTCTACGTGAGCCTGTGTACAGGGCTCATGGAGGACATGTGAATCTGTGTATGGTACATGGAGAACGTGTGAGTGTGTGTGGGGCTCATGGAGAACATGTGTGAGTGTGTGTGGGGCTCATGGAGAACATGGGAGTCTGTGTGTGGGGCTCATGGAGAACGTGTGAGTGTGTGTGGGGCTCATGGAGAACGTGTGAGTGTGTGTGGGGCTCATGGAGAAC
>PVJN01040959.1:0-18996 GCA_004026805.1 Lasiurus borealis
AAAAAAAAAAAAAAAAAAAAAAAAAAAAACTTGAAAATTAAGTTGACGGCTTCTTATATAACTTGTGTACCGAGAAGTGGGGATGTCCCAGCAAGAAGGAATGTTTTATCGCTGACATTCTCTGGAATTGCTGTCACATGACAGTGGTGTTGATGATAGTAATAATTATATGGTGCACATATGTTTAGTCCGTTTCTTTTCCGTCTTTAAATTTTCCTGTAGCTCCACACCCATTTCTGCTCTCCTTCCACCCCACACACCGTTGAGCACATTCCAATCAGGGCTCACGACATGGAAATTTAGGCTCACCCTGTGACACAAGGAAGATTCTGAAGGAAAAATACCTGTTGGATGTGATTGTATGTCTTCCATTTTACCAACAATATGATCTGGGTTCGGAACAATTTATTTGCATCTGTTTTTCTATTATTAAAATAGGCTTAGCCGAGACCGGTTTGGCTCAGTGGATAGAGCGTCAGCCTGCGGACTGAGAGGTCCCAGGTTTGATTCCGGTTGGGGGCATGTACCTTGATTGCAGGCACATCTCCACTGTGGGGTGTGCAGGAGGCAGCTGATTGATGTCTCTCTCTCTCATTGATGTTTCTGACTCTCTATCCCTCTCCCTTTCTCTCTGTAAAAAATCAATAAAATGTATTTAAAAAATGTTTAAAATAGGGTTAAAATCTCTCTTTTGTTGCATATTAAATAATATTTAAAGTACCTGGCTCTTAGCAGATACTCTCAACAAATACTGGTTCTCTCCCTTTGTAAGCATTTCCCCATTTTCTGCTGCCCGGAATGTGAACATTTTGCCACATTTAGGGCATTTCCAGTCTTAACCTACAGTAAGTGCTGTTTCCCAAGGAGACCTCTGAACACACAACCTCCCGACTCACAGCAAGGGCACACATGTGACCAGGCTTCCACACTCAGCACACCTGGTCACATGCGTGCCCTCGCTGTGCGTCTAAGATTTGGAGGTGACCGGCTTGAGGAAGAAAAGATTCTGCTTGAAAGCCAATTTGCTAAGAAAGGCATCTGCCGTGTGGGGATGGTGGTGCTTGAAAGGTTAACCTCGTGCAGATGGGGCCTCGCCGGGCACGGGAGTGGCAGCTGGAGACTAATGCATTGTTGGGGCTCCCTACCTCCTCCTAATTGTACAAAGGTCACTGCTAGAGAGGCCCCTCAAGACACCTGGGCTTAAGTTATCGGCTCGCTCTGCTTACCTCTAAAATAGCCACCGCTGTGAGCCCTGACTGACGTATGGTTCTTCGTTGGGATTTTGACCTGTGAGTAACAGGCCAAGAAGAATGTTCAGGAAGAGGCAGTAATAATGTAATAATTCTCTAAAGCAAATCCTGGAAAAGCTTATTGGGCTATCATGGCGTGGAGCTTGAGGATTACATATAAATATTAGAATGCTTTTGCCAACCTTCTCCTTCTCTATTATGAGTGGGAATACTTGGGAATACATGCTCCCCAAATTGAAATTATTTCAGAACCAGTTGATCAAAATTTTTGAGTCCCTGGATATTGATTCTGAAGAGCAGTCCCAAGTGAGTTTATCAGTTCAAAGCAACGCCAGAATCAAAATAAAGCAGGGATCTATGGCATATCAAACTTCTGGGGCTCAACTCAGGTCCCCTAATCTCTTAGCAGCAACAGCGCGGCAGCTCTCGATCATTGCGGTGGGGAAATAACGAAGCTGGAGCACAACTGCTGTCGCAAAAGGAAGCACATCACACGTTTCCACCGCACGCGTTACAGTTCGTGAATCTCCCAGGAGCCGGGAAAACGCAGCCGCGTCTTTCAAAGCGAATCCAGATGTCAGCCGTCGCCGTAGCAGTGCCTTAATGATCACAACCACAAAGAAAGAACTCCTCAGGTACAGTGTTAGCAGGTGTTCCTGCACAGAGCGCGGAAGAGGTGCAGAAACAGCTGTGCATTGCATCTGCTGCAAGAGCGGGGAACCAAAGTACAACTTACATAACGGAGACTGCCCCAAGGGGGCACAGGCCACTCACAGTGACAGGAATTTTGCAAGCATCAAGCTATGCAATAGAATGACCGATTGATATTCACTTCTCCCTTTTACAGATGGGAAAACTGAGAGCCTCGACCAGCGGCCGCTTTTCATTCAAAGTCTGTCTTTGACAAGCTCACTCATAATTTATTTCAAAAGCTTTTTTAGGTACGCCTCCCTAGCATGGCATGGTTTTTTAAACACATTGATGTATTTTAACACTATCTGTTTTCATTATAGGAGATTTAGAAAATAAAGATAAGCCAAAAGGAAAACTTAAAAAATACCTCTAATTCCTCTGTGGTCAGCAAACTGCCCTCCAGCCTCAACGTCTTATCTGAATGGTTCCTTGCCTCAACCGGAAGCTGCCTCAGCCCCCATGCCCTCTGACCTTGGAGGGAAGAGTGCACGTGGACACAGCTCCGTTTGGGAGGCAGAGGGAGAGAACACGGAGAGTTCTTTGAGAAGAAGGAAACAAGGCCGTCAGTTGCAAGTGTGAGAGCAGAGGCCCTGATTATTAATAGTTACTGGGGTAATGGTAGGAGTATATGAATAGTTACCAGGATGTTAGGTGGGGTGAGAGGGCGTTTCACCAAAGGATAGTAAGGAGATTGGCAAATAGCATTGAAGCTCCAGCTGAGACCAGTGTGCATCTTTGTTCGCAAACTAAATCTGGAGAGAATACCACACTCTTTTTTTTAAAGCTAATTTAAATTGACCTCTGAGCTGTCTGTTAAGAAAGCTGGAGCCAATTCATTTTAGGGGCTTCCTAACCTCCTCCTCTCCTAATTGTATAAAAGCCACTACTGTAAAGGCCCCTCCAGACACCTGGACTTAATTTATTGGCTCATTCATTATTGGTTATTTTACTACTAAAATAACCGCTCCCCCTCCCCCACCATGGCCAGCCCTTTAGACCCAGGCACTTTGCTGCCTGCTGGGGGGACAGGACCTTTCTGCTAGTTAGTAGCTGCTATGCCTTCAGTCCAGTCCACTCGCATACCCACTGACGTATGATGTGCCTGGTGCTGACACACTGGGACCTGGGAACCTCTGAGCTTTCCCAATAAAGGATGTCATATAATGACCATAAAACTGTGACTGGAGAGGCAGATACAAAAGCAAAATTTAAAGGAAGTGTTACTGCCCAAACCGGTTTGGCTCAGTGGATAGAGTGTCGGCCCGTGGACTGAAAGGTCCCAGGTTTGATTTCCGTCAAGGCATTTACCTTGGGTGCAGGCACATCTCCAATAGGGGGCATGCAGGAGGCAGCTGATGGATGTCTCTCTCTCATAGATGTTTCTCTCTATCCCTCTTCCGTCCTCTCTGTAAAAAATCAATAAAATATATTTATAAATAAATAAATAAATAAAGTGTTACAGGCCAGATTGGGGAAGTGGTGGAGAATAAAATAAAATTAATTCATCACTTGATTGGAAAATAGCCTCAACCTAAGTGGGAAGTTCATAATCTGATTTTCCCAAGTCAGGTGACTGAATTTTGAAAAGGTTTATAGTGAAAAATTGGCAAATGTGGAAGTTGAAAGATGTCTAGGAACATGAGAGTGGGAAGCTAAATTAGATCTAGAGGATCCATGTGAATAGGGTTGCCCGTTGACATAGCAAACAGAACTCAACCGTGGAGGGTGAAAGATGGATGCAGATCCTCTGACCTTCCTCTCATTGAGAAGCAGAGTCTAAGTCCTCACTTCCTGAATCTAGACTGTGCTTAGTGACTTACTTGGTCACTGGGATGTGGTGGAAGTGACCCTCTGGAGCTTCTGAGGCCGAGTCATAAAAAGTCTGGGGGCTTCTGTCTAGGCCTCTTGAAACTTTTTTTTTTTTTTTTGGAGCCCTGAGAAGCTATGCAAGAAGTCTGCTTACCCTTCAGGAGAGACTACGTGGAGGGGGCCCACCTATGCCAGCCCGTCCACATTCAGACCCATGAGTGAGCTTCACTGTCTTTCACCCTTTAGCCCAGCCCAGCGTCAGCTGCTGACCACCTACAAAGGTTCCCTGGCAAAGGGAATCCAGAGCCTGGCTGTCAGCTGGACGTGCAGGGAGAGGAAGGGGAGGGAGGGAGGCACAAACTAGAAACGCAAATGACCTTGCTGTAGATGCTTTATCACACTTTTATACTTTTTCTTTCATTTTTTTTCAGGAGTTTTACCATTTCTGTGATCTCTTCTTCTCAGTTTACCAGTATTATAAATAACATGTTCATGTAAAAATCATAAAAAAAACTTTGTATCTTGTTTTTCTAATATGTTTTTATTGATTTTAGAGAGAGAGGAAGGGAGAGGCAGAGAAAGATAGAAACATCAATGATGAGAGAGAATCGTTGATTGGCTGCCTCCTGCACGCCCCCTACTGGGCATGTGCGCTGAACGAAACTGAACTGTGACCTCCTGGTTCACAGGTTGCAGCTCAGCCGCTGAGCCACACCTGCCAGGCCCTTCGTATCTTACTTTAATAGCATGAATAGCCAGATGTTTTCCTCCCCCATACTGTTTGTTTTAAAGCGGTCTATTTCTGAAATCCAGTCTTTCATCCTGGCGTCTGTCAGTGAGGGGGCCTTAAATCCTCCCTAGTGACTGTATAATCGGATTTCCTTCAATGAGATCCTTGTGTGGGTGTTTGCTGACCTAGAAGACAGATCCTCCAACTACAAATTGCTCTTTAGGTTCCGGGTTCCGTGCCCCGCCCTTCAGAAATTCCGCGTGGTTCTCCTCCTCCCGCAGAGTTTTCTTTTCTCGTGGATCCGAAGGGAATTGGGCAAGACACACCTTCCAGAACCACTTTGCCTTCCTTTCCTCTCCCTTTTTCTTCGCCCCTGAATTCATTCCTTTTCTCCTGGTCCCTTTTGCTCCTGTTCCTTGTAAGTCCTTCCCCAGCTGAACGTGTCGCTGCTCCTTCCTGAACTCTCCGAGGGACACCGGAGAGAGCACCTGGTGGCTCACCGCCCCTGCTCCTGCTGCATCTCTGCTCTGCGTCAGTCCCTTTGTCCTCAGTCCCTTTCCGCTTTGTGTGTTCATATCCTGCCTCATCCCAAACACAGTTTTATGCCTTTTACCAAACGTATTTCCTTCTGGTTTCATTCCTTTTTCAGCTTTAATTCTCCTTTTCTTGGTCATTTTTTTTATAAAAGTCTCACTTGGGACAAAAACAATGGATTTGATTCCTAAACCCTCACCGAGTGTTTGATGATAACGAAGAAGCGGTCATTATCCACATGTTACAGGTGGCTGAGGAGGTGTCAGAAGGAGCACCTTTGGCCTCCAGCCATCTGTTCAATCTTTCAGAGGCAAACCAGACCAGCGACCAACTGCTCCCTCCACCTGGGGCCCCCGCACCTCGGACACTTTCTCTCAGAGGGGGTCTAGGGACCTTCCCCCCAAAAGTCATTCGTGGTGCTTTTCTCTTCCAAGCCCCAGGATCACAGATCCAGGACTGTCTCCATTTTATTTTATTTTTTAAATGTATTTTACTGATTTTAAGGAGGAAGGGAGAGGCAGAGAGAGAAACATCAATGATGAGAGAGAATCATTGATTGGCTGCCTTCTGCGCGACCCCTCCTGGGGATCGAACCTGCAACTCAGGCATGTGCCCCTGGTCGGAATCGAACCTGGAACCCTTCAGTTTGTAGGCTGACGCTCTATCCACTGAGCCACACCGGCAAGGGTGATAGTGTCCATTGTAAACAGCTCCCAGGGTCATCAGTAGGCACGGTGAGGTTTTTAAAAAGCCGCGGCTTCCTGAGATGGTGAAGGAGCCAATCCTTTTTGTGCGCACAGTGTGTTTGGTCCTGTTGACTTAATTCTATAAAAGCTCGTTGAGCCAAGTTTTCTCACCTCCATTTGGTGGCAGAGAAACTGAGGTTTGACTTAGGGAATGGCCCGGGGTCAGCTGGTCCGGAAGAGACCGCCTCTGACTTCTTTAACCTGGATTGTAAGAGCTGTGGCATGGCACGTGTTTTAAATTCAGCATGAATAGCTACTAAAGGTAATGGTAATATACAGTGGTACCTCGAGATACGAGTTTAATTTGTTCCGTAACTTTGAGGTGTGGGAAACTATGAGACGCTCGAGTCGCGGTAAACTGGTGGGTCGTGTGCGATTACTCCTATCTCAAATGTTGCTCTTATTTCCAAGCAAAAATAGCTCGTATCTCAAAAATCTTGTATGTTAGGGCACTCGTATCTGGAGGTACCACTGTATATGGGTTTATTTTAATCCCATACTAGACTGTAATCTGTAATACAGCTATATTTATTAAACTCATTCAAGTGTGTCTTTTTAACTGAGATATAACTGACCTACAATATTATATTAGTTTCAGGTTACCACATAATGGATCAGTATTTTTATATATTGTGAAATGTTCACCTCAATAAGTCTAGTTAACATCCATCATCATACATAGTAAGCTTTTCCTTGTGTTTAGAAATTTTAAGATCTACTGTCTCAGCACTTTCCAATAGGCACTGCAGTGTTAACTGTTGTCACCATGCTGTACATGGCATACCCAGGTTTATTTTATTCATTTCATAGCTGGCGATTTGTACCTTCTGACCAATTTCACTCTTTCCACCCACCCCGGCCTATCATTTCTGGCAACCGCTAATCTGTTCTCTGTATCTCTGAGCTTGATTTAAAAACTTTATTTATTTAATTTTTAGATTCTACATGTAAGTGAGGTATTTATTTGTCTTTCTCTTACCTATTTCACTTAGAATAATGCCCTCAAAGTCCATCCATTTGGCTGAAAATTGCAGGATTTTCTTCTTTTCTGATAGCTGAATAATATTCCTTTGTGTGTGTGTGTGTGTGTGTGTGTGTGTGTGTGTGTGTCTCCACATTTTCTTTATCCATTCATCGATCTGTAAATACTTAGACTGCTTCATTCTCTTGGCTACTGTAAATCATGCTGCACTGAACACAGGATGCAGACAATTTTTGAAGTTAGTGTTTTCATTTCCTTTGGGCAAATACCCAGAAATGTGGACTTGCTAGATAATACAACAGCTGTGGTTTTAGTTTCTTCAGGAACCTCTATTTCGTTTTCCAGAGGGATTGCACTAATTTACATTCCCGCCAACATGACACAGGGTTCCCTTCTCAGCACATCCTCATCAACACTGTTATTTCTCTTTTTAAAATATATTTTTACTGCTGTCAGAGAGGAAAGGAGAGGGAGAGAGATGGAAACATCAATGATGAGAGAGAATCATTGACCAGCTGCTTCCTGCAAGCCCCATACTGAGGGATTGAACCCGCAACCCGGGCCTGTGCCCTGACTGGGAATCGAACTGTGACCTCCTGGTTCACAGGTCAACGCTCAACCACTGAGCCACACTGGCTAGGCTATTTCTTATCTTTTTGATAATAGGTGTAAGGTGACATTTCATTATGGTCTTGATTTACATTTCCCTTGTGATCAGTGATGTTGAGCATCTTTTCATGTATTCTTTGGCCTCCTGTAACACTTTCTTAAATGTCTCTGAAGATCCTCTGCCTGTTCTAAAATTGGATTGTTTGGGGGTTTTTGTTATTGTTTTGCTCTTGAGTTGTATGAGTTCTTTACATATTTTTAAATTAGCTCTTATTGGACACATGACTTGCAAATATTTCCTCTCACTTAGTAAGATGCCTTTCTATTTTGTTGATGTTTTTTGGGGGGTGAGGGAGCTGTGCAGAAGCTTTGTAGTTTGATGTTGTATCATTTGTTTATTTTTGATGTTGTTACCTTTGCTTTGGGTGTCAAGCCTGAAAAATCATTGTCAACACTTAGGTCAAGGAGCTTATTACCTATGTTTTCTTCTAGGAGTTTTATGGTTCAAGTCTTACATTGAAGTTTTTAACCCACTTTGTGTTAATTTTTTATGTTTGGTGTAAGATAGTGACCCAGTTTTATGTGGCTGTCCAGTTTTCCAAACACTATTTATTGAAGAGACTGTTTATTTCCCCATTGTACTTTCTTGGTTTCTTTGTCTTAAAATAATTAAAATATATATTCATGGGTTTATTTCCGAGCTCTATTCTGCTCCATTGATCTATGTGTCTGTTTTTATGGTAGTACCATACTGCTTTGACTACTGTAGTTTTGTAATATAATTTGAAATTAGGAAGTGCGATGCCTTCTTCCTCAAAATTGCTTTGGCATGAGAACCATGACTTTATCTTTTCCTGATATGATCTTTTAACATAGATAACATATAAACAAACATTGTGTTAAAAGACAGTACAGCCTGGCTGGCATGGCTCAGTGGTTGAGTGTCCACCTGTGAATCAGGAAGTGACTGTTCAATTCCCAGTCAGGGCACATGCCCGAGTTACAGGCTTGATCCCCTGTGTGGGGCATGCAGGAGGCAGCCAACAATGATTCTCTCTCATCATTGATGTTTCTATCTTTCTCCCCCTCTCCCTTCTTCTCTGAAATCAATAAAAATATATTTTAAAAAAGATAATATAATAACAAAAGAATTGAAAATTATGAAGATTCTATGTCATAGAATCATGATCACATGTTAGTCATAAAAATTACAATGAAGTATTCTGGGTGGGCCATGCTCCATTTTATTTTATTTTTTTTCTGCTACCTGCACTATGAATTCAGTGGTTGGAGGTAGAGTAGCCCATCTTAATCACAAATTGGAAACTGAACATCGAGGATGGTCAGAAAAGCCTGATTCTGAATGTGTACCAGGCTTGGTTCTCTTTCTGGATTTTACATGAGAAAAAACTTCTCTCTTATTTAAACACTGTTACTTGGTGTTTTCTGTTTCTCACAGATGAACCTAATGCTAACAGTAATTACTTCTGTTATATAAAGTTCTATCATGATAAATATTAATCATTATGAGAGTTATTAAGCCATTTCAAAACCTTAGTCAATAATGAGAATGTCGTACTTTAATACAATTAATACACATAGCCATTTTTATAGCTTCTAAGTTACAGTTATTGAAAAAAAAATTTGTTGGCAATCCAACATAAAAATTGTTTGTAGCACCCTTTAAATTTGAAATAAATTCAAGATTTGAAATAAAATTACAGAATTCTATAGCTAAAATCATTATTGCTGATTTCACAGTAACCTTTTAGAGACAGCTTTGCTATGTCAGAAATAAAATTTGCATTTCATCAGATGAGTAATACATTGAGACAACAAAGGGACTCTTTTCCCAAGGTTTCCAACCGGGTTTCTAGCTTTGTTGCACCAGGCCAAATGTCCCATGTCCGCATAAAGTGCTCTAGCAGATTTGGGACTGCGATGCAAACTGTACCATGTATAAAACTGGGGCTCATGGTGTTTCTCTTACCTATTTCCTTGCCTGAAATATGAACTTTTGGACACAGTTCAAGTATCTACAAAATTAGTCAAGGCGTTACAGTTTGTCATTACAGTTAGTTCGTAGAAAAATGTCTTCTGATGAACACAGGGGAAAAGCCTGCATTCCCTATCCTAGAAGTCGATCCATTGCAGTCATTCTGTCACAGCAGAATTTAGTCCCATGTTTGTCGGCTTTTTCATCTCTCCCTTCTCAGATGGCTAGCGGCAGGTGCAGGAAGGACTGTTTTTCATTCATTTATTTCCATTGTGTGTCAGGGGTTAGGGAGGTGAAGTAGGGTTGGAGTTGGGAAGCTATAGAGAACAAGAAGAATCAGAGTTTGATTTTTAAGGGGAGGTTTAAAGTTTCATAACCAAGGTAACAGATTTTAAGAAATTCCTCTCTTTCTTGTTGTCATTTTTGAATGCAGGATGCATGCAACAGGCTCAAGCAGGAAACTGAGAAGTGAACTTAAGGCGGGACTGGATTTCTGCATTTATAATAGGTATTACTGCTACTTTCCGAAATGCTCAAGGTCTTGAAAAAAAAACAAGTATAACTTTAACTTTATAAACTTACTCATTTGGATGTTGCCCCTTTTTTATTTAACCTGCATTCATTCACTTGGGGATCTAGAGGCACTTTCTTAAGCTGTTAGAGCTACCGCATTCCTTCTCACAAGGGCTCCGTTTTAAGATCCCCCCAGAGGACAATTCCAAGTGTCCGCCCGTCTAATGCCAAAGGCCAGACCGGTCCCTCGGGCACTGGCTCCTTCAACTGCGCGATCTCCCACCCGCGCGAGCTGGGCCGTTTAAGAGTGCTTTAAGCACTTTCTCTGCCACTGCGTTTCCACTCAGGGGACATAAAACAAGACCTGTCCTGAAGCTGTTTCACTTTACCTTAGAATGATCTCCGTTTCCTCTCAGGAGGCATTATCTTGATAAATGGCTGTTTTTAAAGATCTCTTCTTGCCCGAAAAGTGTGCAATACATCAGGCGCTGAAGGCTCTTTCTGGGGTTGGGGTTTTGGCCACATGTTGAATAACCTCCTGCTGGCTGTATTAATACCCACCATATTCCTGATTTTACTCTGTTTCTAATTTGTATGCTGGCTGTTTTATTTTTTTAAATATCTTTTTATTGGTTTCAGAAAAGAAGGGAGAAGGAGGGAGAAGGAAACATCAATGATGAGAATCATTGATTGGCTGCCTCCTGCATGCTCCCTACTGGGATCGAGCTTGCAATCCAGGCATGCCCTTTCTCCTTCTCCCCCCCATCCCCCCAAAACAGGACCAAACTTGGGACCCTTGAGTACGCAGGCCTACCCCTCTATTCACCGAGCCAAACCAGCAGAGACGTATCCTGGCTGTTTTAGCAAACTAGACTGGCTGGATTCTCCCAAAAAACAAAGCACACTCTTTAGCTAAACTAAGGACTAAAAAGTATACCAAAATATCACCATGCTTAGAAAGATCCGTTGAAATACTGAAACTTGAAAAAGAGAGAGAAAGAAAGAAAGAGAACAGTCCTGTAAGTCAGGTCACATTCCTTGAATTCACATGTTAATTATTCCCCGGCGAAAATTACCTTGGTAATTGATTTCTAGAGGAATGTTAGAATTTGAATCCCTTACCTGCCTTCATCCCTAGAAATCTAGCCGTGGTTTAAAGAAAACTTCGATGGTAATTTGTCTGTACTTATTACACTTGGAGGAACACTTAGAAAGCGCTGCACATAAACAAAATACAAAGCAGGCACATCGCCTCGGAGTGCAAGTTCCTTTGAGTGACAATAACAATTAGTATAGAAAGAGCAATGCTGGCTCCACTGAGGACTTCCATTTCCTGAAAGCAAATGAGCAATTTAGAGGAAAGCTATTGGAACTGATGGTTAAATAATGCCCTGAACTGACTCTGAAATAACACATGGGGATAGCTAGGCGACTAGCAAATGGTAGAGAAAAAATTCTAAATTCATCTACATTTACCTGACTTTTTTTTTTTATCAAGTGTGTTTATTGTTGTTATTGTTAGTATTGTTGTTTACTCTCAAGAAGTCAAGAAAACACCTGCCCCCGCCCTCTTTTAACTTTTATGGTATTGGATTTATACCTCTAATAGAGGATTAAAAGGCTCCTTTGTAATTATCAAGCCTGAATCTCAAATTCATCTTTAAAAATAAAGTTAATGTCATACCCAAAGTCATGGAACATTTTAGAAGTGGTGTTTAAAATAGAAATTTAGACTACTGACTTGAAACCCCATGCCCTGACCACCAGACCACACGCCTGCCCAAGGATACTTAGATTTTTTTACGGAGTTATTCTTCTTTGTAATTAGATGCAGTGATTAGAGTGTCTTTTGCATTACTCTGCATTTTTCTCTTCAGTCAGGGTTGCAAGCCACATAGGGCCCTGTCCCTCACAAACTAAACAAGGGATTTTTAGTCTTGCAATACAATCTCTTGATATTTGTTTATAGGTTTCACACATCAAAAAAAACAATGAAATCTGTAATTTTTCAAATTACAATCTTTTCGTTCTCGAAGTTATGTGCCTCTGAGAATTTGCAGATCTTTTGAAGAGAATGTAATCGTTATGCTTACAAAATGTAGGCTTTCATATTTGGGTACAATTACAAATCAAGGCCTTTCCCCCCATAATAATCGGTTTCTCAAAGTTGTGGGTTTTCCTCATTTGAAAATAAATTAATGGGAATTTAAAAATATAATTCATCCAGTTATTAAATCTTTTCAATCTTTAAAATTAGAAACCATTCCTATTCTCAATCTCCAAAGAAGCAATGGCAGAAAATGCCTTATATTATAGCTTATTACAATTAAATTTTTGATTGAGGAAATAAAAATAAACAGCTAAAACCAGTTTACATTTTAAAAGGGAGGAAACTTATGTGACTGCTTATTGTTATACTTTTTTTTCATGAAAGATATATTTTGTGTGCTTAAATATTGATTTTTTTCCCCCGCCACTGACTACCTTTCAAGAGAGAAGGTCAATTTTGGAACAGCGAAAGTTCAAAGGACTACAAATGGTTTTCTAAAGGAATTCAAATTAGCATTTAATGTTGCAAAAAAACAATGATAACCTCTATAGCTCTAAACATCAGTTTTTGAAATTAGAGATTGATCTAGAAAGGAGCTAATTTTGCATAATTATTCTTTTTAGAATAATACAGCATAGTTACTAAATTATACAGCAATTTTTGTATAGAAACACATATTTTCTGAATGCTGTCATGTAATTATTTAGAAATTTTATTCTCAAAACCACGAATTTTGGACACAGGTCACTTTTATTCTATTAGTGCCTTATTTGGACATGAAAATATAGCCATTCATATTTTCCCCAGACTTGCCTAGCGCAGTCTGCAGGGCAGGGGTGGGAGCTGGGAGAGCAGGGTGGCAGTCGACACATGTAAAACTTTTTAAACCTTATCTGGGAACATAGGATCTAAAGAGTCTCCCAGAGGGAAAATAGAGTGGAATCAGGCACATCCATGACATACAAAAAGGTAGTCTTACAAATACGGTTGCTCTTTGTCAAAATCCTAGAAAACAAGAGAGCAGGTTCTCTGTCTTAATTTGTCAACACCGTGCCTCTGGTGCCTGGAACAGCAAATGTCTGTTGAATGAATAAATGAGTGAACGAATGATTAGTGAAATTCTTTTGGACACCTTTTAAATCACGTTGCCAAACTAGCATTTATCTTCATAGGTAACCCCGCTGATCAGTGAGCAGTGTAAGAAGTGTACACATGGAAGTTATTTGAGAGAACGGAACCCTGGTTGAGATCAGGGATTCTTGAGGGCAAACAGCACTTGGATAACCCGAACTTTTCCCAAGGTAAGTATGGACTTAAAATACCTCCTCTTAAATGTATGGATGACATATAATAGGGCTTTCCTTTGCGGGGTAGGTTGGAGGAAACAGGAGAAATAGATGGGGCATAGATGAAAAAAATGGGCTACACATGGATCATTGTTGAAGCTGGGTACAGAGAGCCATCCTACTCTTCTCCATGCTCGTGTTTGAAATTTTACCGAGAAATTTAGCCAATACATACCTCTTCTCTTAAGAGTTTAGCATACTAAACATCTATACTGCCTGATGTGTAGATATCAGTCTAATCTTAGTCCTTCTTAGCATATATAGATAAAGAAACTTAAAAAAACATTGTCTCCGTGACAAAAAAATTACTTTTGTCTCTAGATGCAACCAATTATGATAAAATCAGGACCATCCCCCTGGCATCAGGCGTTCAGAATCGGGGAGGAAAGCTGAGGAGGCGTGCCTAGACTGGCTTTCCCCCAGGCCAGGTGGTCCTCGGTGCTTCTGCATGCGCACTGGAAGGATGACCAAGGAAGTCGGGGAAGTCATTGAGGGGTCACCGAATAACCGAGGGAGCCTGGTCCCCCACCCACCTGGTATTCTGCAGGAGACCCTAAGCGTAGCCCTCTCCTCGAGAGCTTCTGTGTGATGCTCATTGCCTGGTCATGAGCCAGCTGTATGTTCCACATCGTAGGTTCTGGCTAACAGCCATCTCTGGTCGTCCAGCTGTTTTAAGAAAATACGGAGACTGGGTAGCTTACAAACAACAGAAAGCATTTTTACCGTCCGGAATGCCAGTATGGGTGGGTTCTGGTGGGGCCCTCTGCCCAGTTACAGACTGCAGACTTGTGTCTGTACCCGTCTATGCGGGCCCTTGGGGTCTCTCTTATCTCCGCCTCCTAGTCACCTGGGGTGCCCAGTGTTCAGCATAGGAATTTTGGGGTGACACAGACATTCGACCACCGCAAACCTTCAATGATTTTCATTTCTTTCAAAGTCTAATTCCTTAACAAGGGAATACATGTATCCCATCCCTGCCTCTTCGGAGGATTTTTTATTTCCAGGTCTTTTCAGCCCAGTGATTTGTGATTTCATAAAGAGTCTAATATAAAGTAATGAAAGCACAGTAAATCTGATGTTTCAATTTGTCTTTAGGAACCGTCCTAAGTGATGCGATGCATTCAGTGAGGGTTGATGGGAGGTGATTGTTCCAGCCCAGTCCCCACGCTTTCCTCCTCCGAGGATATATGCTCTGAAATTGGCTTGTGAATGTTTGGCGTGGAAGCTTAACTTTAAAAATCTATATATTACAGGGCTCCACGGTCAGGAATTGTCTCTCGACAGTACCTTTTTCATGTTCTCATAGCACCTAATACTGTATGATTATGTTGCACAGTAGACCCTAATACCTTTCTTTGCAACTATTACCATCTGTCACCTCACAGCCCGGCCTGGAAATAAATGCCTCCGATCTTTAATAGTGTCAATCTGAAACGTTTAAAACCAGTCTTGTGACCGAATTAAGAAAGTACACAATGGCATCAGTACCAAGACTGGAAAATCATTACTGTACCAGAACAAGGTCAAGATTAAGTGAGCCGGTCGCTTCAAATTGGACCTTAAATATGGTGTTCATACATTATATTGTAGCTTCCAGCCAACCCCTCAAATCTACTTACAAGAAGAGAAGTTTATAATTCAAATATTATAGGAAGAGGAAAATCTAATTTTGACCTTGAGTCAAATGGATGCTAAATAGAGTTTATGGTTTTCTTCACTTTATAAGCTATAATTGCAAATACAGTTTCCTTCATCTAACAAACTACTCCACCCTGAAATTTTCAAACAAAAATAGTTTGCAGGAACATTGGCAAAAGACATGTTCAAAAGAAACTAGTTTCAATTAGAAGGAGAGGGAGGAAAGAGACGATAGATATTTTTAAAGGGGTTATGTTTTCAATATTTTGGACACTCGATGTCTTAATTCCTGCTGCTTTTTTAAAAAAATATTTCCCATTTAAGATTTAAAAGTATATTCATAGTTTAAATGTGCTTAATTTGTAAATAAGATAAAAATAAAATGAATGTGTATAAGATAACTTTAAGGGGAAAATACAATATGAATATATTTAAATAGTAAATAGAAACAAAGTTGTCATCAGAAAATGCCATAAAATACTACGATATGTGGGTCCATATTATGACATTAAAATATAAAAACTAATGAAAAATATTTAGCAAAAATATTTTGAATGATTATTTTAGCAGAATACTTGATAATGTATCTTTATTTAATGCCAATAAATAAATTATGTTGGTTATCCTTAACACTATTTTTATGGCATGTCTGTCTATAGCTTAAATTTATTTTTTTAATTTTTATTTTAAATATATTTTATTGATTTTTTTACAGAGAGGAAGGGAGAAGGGTAGAGAGTTAGAAACGTCTATGAGAGAGAGACATCGATCAGCCGCCTCCTGCACGCCCCACATCAGAGATATGCCTGCAACCAAGGTACGTGCCCCTGACTGGAATCAAACCCGGGACACCCCAGTCCGCAGACCGACGCTCCATCCACTGAGCCAAACCGGTTTAGGCTAGAGCTTAAATTTAAAACCATGTTTAACTTTGAGATGAACTGACTCATCACCTTTGCCACAATGATTGCCTAGTGTCCAACAAAACACAGATCAGGATTCTGGTTTTACGAAGTTAGTGTATTATTTCAGCAGATGAGAGATGGGTGTGGGGTTCTCTGTGCCTCAGGCATGCTAAGTTTATCTCAAGTCACAAACATAACTCAGAACTATAAGAAGTTCTCATTAAGTAGAAATGTTATCCCCTCTTATTTCTTACTGTTGCAAGTTCCAGCTTCTTATACTGATCTTCTCAGTTCTTGTAAATAGATAATTGGGCTTGTGTAAATTCTCACACTCAGGTGCTTCTGATTCCAGTGAATATTGAACATGGACTCTCAGTACCATATTTGACCAAAGTCTCACAAAGGGACCCACTAAAATAATCATAAATGTTTTTAGTTTATCTTTGAGTTAAACCTATCTAATACTGAAATGATAGATACAGTAATGAAAAAGGAGACACCTGAGTCACTGAGAAGACCTAACTATTGCACTCTGTTCAGTGGCCATCCTCATGTTGAAAAGAAAGGTCAGAGGTTCTTACTCGTTTCTAGGAAGGAAGTAAGTGCAATAAAAACAAAGGAGCTGGAAAAGCTCCAGGGACGCCTCACACCTTCCCAGAATGGCTTCTGGGTCCGGTCAGTTAAAATGAGAGATTTAGAAAGAGAAAGCCATTTCCCGGAGTGATATCACCCCATCCCACTCCCACCCCCCAAAATCCTGCCATATTAACCAAGCCCAAACTAACTAAATTAAAACAAAGCCATCAGGAAATGAGACAAAAGTGGATTTTATAATCATTAAAGTTATAATGGCCATTGTGAATATCCAAGAAGACAATGTACCAAGCGGTGAAACCCAAACGTGTTTTGATTGTGGAAAACTTAGCACCCCAAGGAGTAACTGTCCCACAGGCCTTCTTCAGAAAAAGGTTCTTTAAGGGATGTGTGACTGTGGTCTGTAAAGCATGAAAGGCTTAGAGACTTTTTGAATATTAGAATTAAAAGCTGTCCTCTGAAACATTTACATGTTTAAAACAAAACAAAACAAAACCTTCTGCAGAGGTGGTATATATGGAAAGAAGACGGTATTATGGAAAGTTGAAAAACTTAACAGATAGTACTTCTACCTTCGGTCACTAGGAGGAGAAGTTAGAGATGATCTGGTGAGATTCCTAAACTGTGCAAGGCAACACTCGTCAAATCAGCTCTTGAACTATGAAAAGAGAAGGTGATGGTTGGGCTGTGTTCCCACCTGGAAGGACATTGGTAGAACCTTAACATGTGGAGCTGGAAAGGACAGTATGGAAGACACTGACCAGCTCCCTAATGTTACAAATATGGGGACTGAGGCACAGAGAACCTGAGTCACTTGTCCAGTATTACCCACTTGGTGACAGGCCGGAATGAAAGTGTGGCTTCTTGATCTTCAGCCCGAAGTTGTTCCCATGCTGCTCTATTGAATAATCAGGATGTCTCTGTCCATTCAGAGACAAAAATGAGTTATTCGTAGTATGGATTGCCTTCTTACAGAGATAACGTGGATTAAAGAGAGTGAAATGCCTTTACAATTATTGTCATGGCTGCCAGATTTCACTGCTCTGATCCACCTGCTGGGGATCTATGGTAAGCTACACAAGTTGGGAAAGTAGCGAAGTAGCCTACTATCTTGTAACATGAAATAGTTATTTTGGGGTCAAAACCAGTATGTGGTAATTCCTGCAAAAAAATCCTCTTTTTTTAACAACTGTGCCTTCTTCCATTTTCCAAAGTAAGGGCACCTTATCTTAGAGATTCCTAATTGCCCGAGGCCAGTAGTCGGCAAACTCAGTCAGCAGAGCCAAATATCAACAGGACAATGATGGAAATTTCTTTGGAGAGCCAAATTTTTTAAACTTAAACTTCTTCTAATGCCACTTCTTCAAAATATACTCGCCTAGGCTGTGGAATTTTGTGGAAGAGCCACACTTAAGAGGCCAAAGAGCCGCATGTGGCTCGCAAGCCGCAGTTTGCCAACCACGGCCCTAGGCTGAACCTGGTTGGCAATTCTTGGTATTTCTATTTGAAAAGAAGAACTGAAGGGATGATCAAAGAACAAAATCTTTTACTATATGGCCATGCTAAGTTTATCTCATGAAGAAGAAATGGTGGTTGTGTATTGGGATGGTAAAAACAAAAACAAAATGTTATAGCCAATTAAACACTTTGCCTATAAGATTAGATTTTAATGGCCTCTGTTAGTTAAAATGGCTTTCTCCTTATCTGTAATCCCATGTAGACTCCTGTCCTGCCCTTAGCTTTTGATGCTGCTGGTAGTTTGTGCTGAATATCTTTCAAATGACAAACATAACTCCTATGGTTGAAAAAGAGAAACTTCAAATCTCTTATGTTTACATTATCTTTCCATGGTACTCTCCTTTTAGATTTGGAGGCATATAAATTCATCTTTCAGCTGAATGCCAAACAGTGTAATAGCACATCAACAATTTTTACAGGCTCAACTTCTTGCATGTAAGAAATATAAAATGTATACTTTATTGTCCACTTTTACAATGAGAAATTCTCAGAAATTAAACATTTTAAAGATATCATGGTCCAGGAACAAATACTCAGATTATGGTTAATCCCCTATTTCTCAATTTAATGACTTAAAGATTCTTGTTTTTTATAGAAGATCATCAACTTTCACAAGCTTCCCTAATTTTGCAACACGTTGTTCTTCCAGTACTTACAGCACATAAGGAAATTTTAATTCCAAGTCATATCGGTATTCAAACTGAACGTTCAAATATTAACGGGTTCATTGGCCTTCCTTGTTGGCATTATGTTCCTGCTTTGTTGACTGACTGTACGTGACGCAGACTCACAATGATAACGTAGGTATGTGGCTATTTGATTTTCCAAAGGCAAAAGGCACGGCTGTAGTTGAAGCCAAATAGAAATCTTGACCACATACTTCTAAGTCAAAGTCAAAGTCAAACTTCCCTAAGGCCCAATTCAGAGAATCATACAACATTTAAATAAGTAAAGAATATCCTAATATTTTATAGTTTCTAAATTCTTTCCTCCTTTTCTGGAGAAATAATTAGACATTCTAAACTGAAATCGATGAATTCCTCTAAAATCCACAAGATGGTGCTATGAAATGGTGTTTAAAAA
>PVJN01040960.1:0-18996 GCA_004026805.1 Lasiurus borealis
CAAATTTGTAGGGGAGGACAGTTGGGGGCAATCAGGCTGGCAGGGGAGGGTAATTTGGGGCAATCAGGCCTGCAGGGGAAGGCAGTTGGGGGGAATCAGACCTGCAGGGTAGGACAGTTTGGTTAACCAGCCCTAAAGAAGAGGAGGGCAGTTGGGAGCAACCAGGTCTGCAGGGGAGGGCAGTTGAAGTGGACCAGACTACTGGGAAGGGCAGTTAGGAGTGATCAGGCCAACAGGGGAGAACAATTGGGGGTGATCAAGCCAGCAGTTAAGGATGATCAGGCAGGCAGGCAGAGGTGGTTAGGGGCAATCAGGCAGGCAGACAGGCAGGTGAGCATTTAGGAGCCAGTGGTCCCAGATTACTCTTAGAGACTAAAATTAGAAGATCACAATTTTTAAATATGTCACAAAGTAATTTCCTTTCAATTTTTTCAAACATTTAAAAATATAAAAACATTCTTAGCTCATTAAATGTACAAAAATAGGTTGCAAGCTTGATTTGGCCATCAGGATACAATTTTCCAAACACTACATTAGCTTATTGTTTATTTTATGATAACAACCAACTTTCAAGTTGGTGGCTGTTCAATCAGCCTGGCTCCTTAAGTGATCGTGTTGGAGATCCCCCATTGCTATCTGCTAATGGGGTTACAGTATAAATGAGAATATTTAATTAAACAAGGAGGCCATTAGACTGAGGTGGCTTTAATGCCTTATACTCTACATAAACAAACTCAAAACTAAGCCTGTATGTGGCCTCAACATTAAGAAATCAAAATCTAAGTACAATCAATCACAAACAGGCAAATAGGATTTTCCAAATACTTGACTTAAAGTATAGTCAAGCAACTCATTTCCTGGCTTTGCTTCTATATATTCTTCTATCAGTGGAAAACTCCTAACCACTTCCAACTTGGTGCTGCTGGACTGGAATTTTTTTTTTCAAATAAAGTCGATACTTCTCATATAAGTCAGTTTATCTTTTAACAAATTTAAATTTGTTTAGGGACACTGATACCATTGTAATTAACCTAGTTATTAATAACAGGAAAGAAATAAAGAGAAGGCCAAATAGTATAGCAATGTCATTTGGGCAGCTTTTTCAGAAAGTTGTAGCATTTCATTCTCCAGGGAGCCTCCTGACTATTCCCTGCAGATTTCTGGGGGAAGGGACTGGACGGGGAAGAGAATAGACATGTGCCCAGTAAATTGGGGTGATATTGGGAAGGTACTTTCTTGTCAGTCACACCTGGAATCAGGTCATTGGTCAGAATGGGTGTGGCCACTGCAGGGATACTTAAGTCCCTGAACAAACAAGTCATTCTTGGTTCCTCTTGGGCACATGGTGCTGTTGGCTCTCTTGTGACTTCTGTTGTAGGAGGTGTGTTCTCTTGGCTCCCCTGCATTCACCCACATGGCCCCACACAAAATGGACTAATTAACTGCAAGAGGTGTGATACTGAACTAGACCCAGATGCCACATGGAACAGAGGCTCTGGACACTGGCTTCCCCCACTCTCCCTTCCATTCTCTCTCTATAATAAATAAATAAATAAATAAATAAATAAATAAATAAATAAATAAATAAATGGAAAAAATATCCTTGGGTGAGGATTAACCAAAAAGAAACAATAAGAACAACAACTAAACATTATTGTGGTCTTGTTTACTTTTTATGACCACATCATTGGTCTACAAATTTTAAAGGGCCTAAAAGTCCAGAAAAGAAATTTAAATGTCAAATGTTATATTTAGAGAGAGATGTTTGGCTGACACTATCAAATTTTAAAATTGCTAATGTAAACCAAAATAATTCCATTATATACACTAAGCTCCAAACAGAAAGTCTAATGCAAATCAATTGTGATCTGTAAGCAATTCTGTAAATTGTTCCTTCATACAAATAAATACAAATATATGACTCTTTGGATTAATTTTTTCTTATCTACTAGTAATTCTTATGTTACTCTAAAGGACTTAAGGTCTGAGGCTTTGAAGTAATGCAATTGTGAATCTAGGAGTTGTTTTGCCTTCCCTGTGCCCTAATTTGCTTCTCAAAGTCCACTGACATAAATTGCATTGAAAGGATACACTCTTGATTTAAGGAAATGAAAGGGCAAAGAAGCAACCACCACATACTTTTCATATCTTTCACCACAGGAGCAATTGCACTCAATCTGTTGCTAGAAATGCTATAGTTCTGCTTAGCCCTAAATCACTGGTATTTAAATGTTTATTACACATTCACACTCGTTTATCATTTGCAAGAAATCTAATTGAGAGAATTTACAGTTGGTTGAATGCTTCATTTAAATTGTACATGTTTAATAAAAGCTTTTTAAGTTACTAATCTCAGCTCAGGAAACAACAAAAGTGCTTGCGGGTTAAAGAATAAAACATAGCAGGTAAATGTTATGGTGTGACATTTCCTTATAATGTTTCCAAGTCACAGGATTTACTGGCTTTGAATTGTTTTTACACAGCTAACATGCTCTGCTGGAAAAAATTCAGCTTATTAGTTATACCATGTGACAGAAATGTGATGGTAGACTTACTCCTCAGTCAAAATGCTGTGGTTAACTGAAAACCATGTCAATAATTATTGCACTGTAGGGGAAAGCCCAAAATAACATCTCAAGTGAGATAATCTTGAGCATATTCTCTTAAAATAAATAAATAAAATAATGACATAGTAGAAACTGACTTTAGTCTATTGCTTTGCAGTCATTTTAAAATGTGATTCTGATTTTCACTTGCATTTTTTTAACTATATGCATTGTTTATGGGAGGGAACTCATTTTATACAAATAACCCTTGTTGCTATTTAACCTTATGTTTCAAAGAAAATGTGAAACTATGTAGAAAAGGAGACCAAAATGTTGAAGTTCAAAATGTGGCAAGAATAAACTTCAAAGAAGCCAGCTAAGTTGGCATGTGGAGTCTTCCCTCTGGCTTGATGTGCTGGAACTGTTTAGCCACATAGCAGGAAGAAGAATTAGTGCTCATGAATAATGCTAGAGGGCAAAAATGAAATCTGTGGACCAGCTCTTTTAGCAGAAAGTTGATAAGAACCTGCCTGGCTTCTCAACACTTAGCAGATGGTAGTGTCTCACTATTTTCCTTAACTTGGTAGATTAAATGCTAGTCCTATTGCATGACAAGGAGCAACTTTTAAACTCCATCGCTCCTAAATAAGCTCTTTACTGCCATGAAGGTGCTAATTTACTGTTGTATATATGTACATCTACGGAATGGCTGAACAGCAGGACGACTGGACGACCACACTCTGACACCCACCAGCGCCGGGCTAGCCAAGGCATGGCAATCAATCTGGTGGCTCCATGATAGCCCCAAAGAGGGAGGCCCAAGCCATCAACTGGTGGGCTGTGGTGGGTGGGCAGGGTCTCACTCCTCAGGGGAAATCCATCACAGAGCCTCAGCTGGGTAGGCAGGGAATCCTTCTTTGGGGCTATTGATTGTGGGGCTCCCGGATGGTGAGAGGGTACAGGCTGGGAGGGACCCCTCTTTCCAGAGTGCATGAATTTCATGCACTGGGCCTCTAGTGTGTGTGTGTATGTGTGTGTGTGTATATATGTGTATATATATATATATATATATATATATACATATATATATTCATATATACATTTTCTGGAATAAGTTATGAAATACATCAGTGCTTTATAACAGGACAATTTGTCCTTTCCTTGGAATGGAATTTACAGTGGATAAAATAAAGCATTCCATAAACAGATGGCCAAAATTACCGAAATGAAAAAAAAATATCAGTGAAAATATATTCACTGATTAGACTGTGAGACAGAATTTCTCTAAATAAAATACTGAGTTTTGATTTTAATAACTGATTCAGATTCCCTTGTCTCATATACATTTTAGAAAGCTAGAAGAGGAAGGATGAAGGGAAGTTCTTTGGCCACATGGAAGATGGTATTCCAAACAGAGATCAAATGTTTGATGATGTAAATAAAAGGGCTCCTCTCTAAGGTCCCATCTCTGTCTGTCTCTCCATGGAAGAAGTCCAATCTTGTCTTAAGCAGGTCCAGAGTTAAGGCCACTGCCCACAGTTTCTGCTCCATATTAAAGTCTAGTCCAGTATCTGGCTAGGTTAGTTCGTGTTTCCAGATGCAGTCTATTGCATGTGGGGTTCACATGGCCATGGGCTATGCAGCTGTGTAAGGCTACATGTCTATGGAGAGAGAACATGCGAATGCACTCAAGTGTGGGTAACAGAGCAAGAGGGAACAAGGAGCACTAGAGAAAGGATACTCTCTCTCTGGGGATTTTAACCTTCCACAATTTTGTATACTTCTGATGAGGTCCACCTCCTAGCCAATCCATTGTTCCCCAGGCTAGGCTGACCAGCAAGCACTTTCCCTAGGTCACTCTGACTTCACTGCACATACACTCATCTACCCCTTTGTTGGATCATTTCCTCTGGCAAATTGCAAAGAATGGACTGGTGGTTCTGAGGAGCATGAAGTTGCCCAGATGATCATCCTTATGCCTGGCCTCCCCTTTGCTCTCATCCATTACTATTAATTAGCTAATTACAATGATAATCAGGACATATCAAATAGCTTGCACAACTGCATTCTCATCCCTCCCTATTTTTGTCTGTATAACTAACCACTGTAGGTTTAAGAGAGATAAGGAATTTACCCACTTTCTCTGAAAACTGAGTGTAACTTTTTCATTTCATAAGTTCATCATTAGTTTCTTCACTATTTGTATATTTTCATATGATGCATTCATTTCTTAACTATTTGTATATTATTCATATCAATTGATAAAGACATCCTTGTACCCCAGTGACAGTACATTTATCATTGCTCCTGCTTAGAATACATGTGCATATTCATTTTATATTGCTTCTGTAAGAACTTACTACACATTTACTCCAAATCTTTCTGAACTCCCCTTCACCCTCATCTCTCTTCTGTCACTGCCATCGCCACTTCTGTTGCATTTCTCAGACCCCAACTGGAGAATTTTTTTTTTTTATTTTAAGGACTCAGGTGTTTAGTGGGCCTACCCAGATAATCAAGAATATCTTCCGATTTTAAAGCCAGTGTGTTAGTAATGTTGATTCCAGCTATACAGTCAGTTCGTTCATTGAGTTAAAAATCAAGGGACAGGAGACTGGGGGAAAACATCTTTGGAACTCTCCATTAAGTGATAAGATCTTCTTTCAGTATGTGTTATCATAAAGAGAGAAGCAATTGAATCATAGTTTTATAATGCAGGGGCTGTAATTATCTTCATGTTATAGAAGGAAAAATCTAATGTGGTTTAAGTTATTACCCAACATTCTTTATTTAGAATGACATGGGACAGGAATTAAACCTATATCTATATGATTCTAGAACAGATAGTACTCCTCAAATACAATCATACCTCAGATATTGTGGGATGGGTTCCAGACAACCATAACCAAGTGAACATTGCATAAAGCAAGTTGTAATATATTTGCAGGTGGAGGGTCTTGCCTTGCATTTGTAAAAACAAACAAACAAATAAACACACCACCTCTGTGAAGAACAATTAGATGAAGTGTAACAAAAATGAGGTATGCCTGTGATGACAAGAATGGTAATATCAAACCATGTTACCCCTCAATGAGCAAGTATCAAGACAGTAGTTCTAATTAACCTTGTTAAGCATCTATTTTTTAATTCAGGTTATGGATAAAGTACCTGAACCAGTCCTTGATAGCACAGTAAATATTAGTTTCCTACATGGAAATACATGCATTTGAATCTATTGCTGGTCCTTTAATTTTTTTTTCTGTTTAGAGAACGAAATATTCAATTATCAAATTAAAAGAGAAATAATAAAATTCTATTTAAATTTATATACATTATGTAGATTTTAAAGTGTTTATTAAAAACACTTAAAAAAATTAAATGTGTTTCCCACTATCAGAATTATAATGCTGTGATTCTTTAAAAGGCATATATTATTTTAGTAAATAAGTGATAATTAAAAGGATAACCACTTTAATAATACTAAAGTAGTAGCAAGATTTTAAACATTAATTGTACATTAGTGAGTTCAAGTTAATCAAGTAGCTTTTAAGGCAATTTCATATTTGTAATAGTGTCAAACATGAACTTCCACTTCTATTTATTATTATTACTTATTCTAGAGATTTTAATCAGATATGAGTAAATCAAAACACAGAATGAGGACTCTCATAGATAAGAATTTCCAAAACACAAATTAAAAACAAGAAGACTTGACAGTATCAATTTAACTAACATACATAATCAAAGTATAAAATTTGCTAGTATATTTGCATATATAGTCAAGCTGTATAATTCAAGATCATATAGATTTTAAACATGAATAGTGTCTATAACTTTTTTTATGATTCAATGAATATATCAGATATTGGAGAAAGTTACCTATAGGTAACTGATTATAAATGTAGAATCTTTAGAGTAATTTAAAATCCAAGATTCCAAAATTTTTCAGAAAAAATAAAAACTCAGCATGTTTTCTAATTTTTCAAGTTCCGAGCTCACTATATATACAGATATTGTCACCAGAATATTTGAACTATAATTTTTTTTAAAAAAGAAAAAAAAAAAAAAAAATATATATATATATATATATATATATATATATATATATATATATATTTGTTCATCCTTATTTTAATCCTCACCTCAGGATATGCTTATTGATTTGAGAGAGACAGAAACATCGATATGAGAAAGAACATTGGTGGGTTGTCTTGCATATGTGCCCAAACCAAGGATGAAACCCACAACCTAGGTAGGTTGCCCTGACCAGGAATCTACCACCTTTCAGTGTATGAGACTACCTGCTAAGATAGATCAATCAGCTGTCTCCCATTCTTACCCTGACTAGGGATCAAACCTGCAACCTAGGTATGTGGTCTGATCTGGAATCAAACTTACAACCTTTTGGTTGCTCCAACCAATGATGCTCCAACCAACTGAGCCACCTGGCTGGGTCTGTTCATTTTTCTTGAGACTCATAAAAGCTAGTTAGATTTAATATACAGAATCAATTGGTCAACATGCTATTTGTCATTGTTACATAGAATTTGTATCCCTGCTCTTTTAAATTGTAGGTCTTATCAAATTCAAGGGGGAAAAGTATGCATCTAAGGCAAATTACTTACAAAAAATAGAAATGAATTATATAAATAGAAATTAAACACACTGAGGATTTCCCTATTTACTGGCAGATTCAATTTTTAGATGCTATTAATTCACAAGAAAGATATTCTGTGGACTTAATAGTATTTTAGGTACAAAAATCTATAATAATAAAAGCATAATATGCTAATTAGACTGGACGTCCTCCTGGTCGACCTTCCAAACAAATCTGTGGCTGCAAAAGAAGCCTGGGTCTCGGCAGCCAGGGGAAGGAAGTCCTACTCCTCAAGATAAAATTTAAAGGTTTTTCTAGAACATTTTATATACTTCATGAGTTTGGATTTTTTTTTAAATTGACTTTAGAGAGGAAGGAAACGGGAGAGGGACAAAAAACATCAGTGATAGAGAGAATCATTGATCAGCGTGCCACTGGCATTATGCCCTTGACCAGGAATCAAACCAAGACCTCTTGGATCATAGGTACAAGCTCAAATCACTGAGCCAGATCATCCGGGCAACGAGTTTGGATTAAACACCCATGATAACTTTTAAAGATTTGGCATTTTTTCATATTAAAAAAAAAAAAAAAAGCAAACACATTTCAAACCACAGGAAAATCAGCTGGGGCAAAGTCAACCCTGAGCATGAGCCAAACTTTTCTACTTGAGCTGCCTGTGACGGTTAAATCATTTCCAGGCCACCCATCTAGTTTTCTGAGGAGTGAGATTTTTTTTTTTTCCCCCCTCCATGCTAAAGCCAGAAGTTATTCAAAGGCCTCCTTTTAGGATTCCGCTTGGCACGCACAGCCCTGCCCAGAGGAGCGCCGCCGCAGTGTTTCCACAGCGCAGCACCGTGATGTGATGGGGGTTTGCGTGTACCCAGTCCTTGACAAATGTTCCAGCAGTTAAGGAAAGCTTTGTTTATACTGCGTGCCTTTCAACAGAAATTAAGAACTGTGAAAACAATCCGCGTAAGTGCCTGGCAATCTCCTCTGGCTCTCTCTTAGCGACTATGACAAGCTCACCTGCTGTGGGAGGCTGGGAGGGAAGGACAATCTCACCGCATTAATAAAACATGAGCCGCCACTGACTCCGAGGCCAGCTGAGCCACCGGAGACCTACTGCGATGGTTCCTGTTGCGGATGATGGGAGTACTTCAGCCCGAGGAAACCTTTGCAGAGGCCACATTTGCGTGCAAACCTTCACTTAAGGCACTCCAAGCCAGGCCGAGTTAATGTTCACGGGAGTGTGAACTTAACAGTGAAAGGCAGGAGCCACATCAGATGTTGCATCACTCTAGCCAGTCAGCTTGGGTAGTAGTGGCCTGATGTTTTATTGAAGCTCTTCCTCTTCACGGGAGATCTGAAAACCCACGTGGTGCCCTCAGGAAAGTGTCTTGTTTTGGCTGCACAGACCGGTTTCTAATCACAGGAAGACCAAAACATCAAAATAAGCTAATCGGGTTTTGCCATGAAATACAGTCCCAGTAGAACTAGAAGTAAAAGGAGGAGGTTTCTTGGAGATTCGATGAAGTTCAAGGTTTTACTGACCTCAAGGCAACAGACTCTAACAAAAAGAAAGACGGAACAGAGAGAATATATAACAGAAAAAATGAAGAAGAGAGAAAAAATAAAAGTATGGTCTAGAAAAAAAGAAAGAAGCAAGACCCAACAAACTGAGTAAAAACATCCTTAAATTTTGTCTCAGTCTTCGAAAATGGTGCTGAGGCCCCGACACAGAATTATGGGGATGGCTCATGAAAAATGTTCCTTGGGAAATTGTTTTAAATAATATCTCATAACAAAATGACACCAGAGAAAAGACATTTATTTCCTTCTGTTAATTATATAATCTCAGGCAAAGATTTCGAAATTACGTTTTCAGTATTTCCGTGCTTGTTTTAGTAGAGTCATTTAATATTTAATGGGTTTTATATATAAGAATGGGCTTCTTTTGTTTAGCTTAGCATTAAATAGCTAGTTTTTCCCAAAATTTAAAGAGAAACTTTAATTCAAAGCAAACTAGGCAACTATAAAATTACCTTAATATAGTTGCCTTTGTTTCCAAACTTAACAAAGTAGCCATTTTCTCTTCATGAAATATTATACTCAGGATATATCTTTGAAATCAGTCAAAATTCGCAATCAAAAGTCAAAATTACTCCACATGATATATCAGTAAATCCAGGCAGTATTGGATGCCTCAAAGCAGAGAGTCCTGGCAGCTAGCCAGACTGGGCGGAACCAGGTTCTGCCATTTATTAGCTGGGCAACCCTAAACAAGTTATATAATCTCTGTCTCAACTTACTCATCAATGCATTGAGGGTTATTGTGAGCATTAAATTTCACACCTAAAATTTTGTTATAGTTCCTGGCATATAGAAATGAATTCATCAGTGATTTTTTTTAACCTCTCATCATTATTACATAGTTCCACATCTATTTTTTTTTAACAAATGAATGTTATAAACATGTGCAAGAGGATCCAATATAGAAAAAAAATTAGGATAATAAGACTTGAATTTGATAGCATAGCAAGTATTCTCTAGATAGCTACCTAAATGGGTATAATGATGGTAGTAGATGGCTTTGAATTAAAGTTTCTCTTTAAATTTTGGGAAATCCTAGCTATTTAAAAGAAGTTAAACAAAATAAAACCATTCTTACATATAACCCATTAAATATTAAATGATTCTACCAAAATATCTCTGGGTCAATTAATAAATAAGTCTCTAATTCAAACGTAGGTAGATGTAATAAAACTACACACACACACACACATAAATAAAAAGAGGTAATATGCAAATTGTCTGGGACCCCCATAATGTCACAACTGCTCAGGAGGAGGCTGCATGCGCAGGTGGGCAGGAAGGACTGCATACAAGAGGAGGCAAACCACTGATGGCACAGCCCTGAAGTGGAGAAGGAGGGTTGCCAGCTTAATAATTATTGAATGACTAATTATATATTACTGGATAATTTTTAAAGTTACAGTGAGACAGCATAGGAACCTGGGCCTGGAACACCAAGGACTCTAGGTAAGAAAAACCAAGAGCTGATACTATCCCACCAGCCCACTGACACCAGCGAAGAACACCAGATAAACCCATCACAAGGCTGCAACTACCCCTCCACTCCCTATGAAACATATCTTCCTTTTAACTGCTTGGGGGACATGGAAAATTCCACAGCACACTTTCCTTTTCCTTTCTTTCTTTCTTTCTTTCTTTCTTTCTTTCTTTCTTTCTTTCTTTCTTTCTTTCTTTCTTTCTTTCTTTTTCAAAAGCTTGCCTTGCCCATGCCAGTAGCCCAGTTGGTTGTTTCAAGTAAGCCTCTACATAACAATAACAACAACTTAACTTCAAAAGCTACACACAATATAAGAAAAAAGAAGTCAAAGTACAGTTGGCTCAGTCATATCTATGGGTTCTGAATCTGTGAATTCAACAAACCACAATATTTTTTATTTCTTTAATTTTTTTTCAGAGAGGAAGAGAAAGAGACAGAGAGAGAATCATCAATAATGAGAGAGAATAACTGATAGGCTGCCTCCTGCACACCCCTACTGGGGATTGAGCCTGCAACTTAGACATATGCCCTGAGTGGGAATGGAACCATCATCTCCTGGTTCATGGGTCCACACTCAACCAATGAGCCACATCTGCTGGACAGCCAAACATAATATTTTAGGAAACATTTTAAAAATGTTTTATTGTAGTTCAGATGTACCATGTAGTTAGACCTGCAGTGGTTGCATCTGAACTATTTTTCTTGTCATTACTACCTAAACAAGATATTATAACAATTATTTACATAGCATGTATACTTTATTAGGTATGATGAGTATTCTAGTGATGATTTAAGAACAGGGGAGGATGTGTAATAGTTATGTGAAGATAGTACACTATGAGGCACTTGAGTATCCACAGATTTTGCTATTTTCAGGGATCCTGGAATAAATTCCTAATCAATACTAAGGTTATGACTGTTTACCCCAAGGAAATCCATAAACTCACCAAAAAAAAAGACAAGAGGAAGAAAGGAGCAAAGGAACTACAAATTAGCCAGAAAACAATGGGTAGGAATAGTAATTCCTTATCTGACAATAATCATTTTAAATGTAAATAGATTAAATTATCCAATCAAAAGGCACTGCGTGATTGAATGAATTATAAAAACAACATCCAACCATATGCTACCAATATGAGACTCACTTTAGCTTTAAGGACACTTCAGCTTTGGTCCATGCAAACAAAAACAAAAAACGCAGGGGTAGTTATATTATACAAAATATACAAGTAAAAACAGTAACAAGAGTAAAAGGTTATTTTATAATGATAAGAAAATAACTCATCAAAAGGATGTAACAATTGTAAATATATATGCACTCAATATTGAATCACCTATATATACTAAGCAAGTACTACCAGATCTAAGGGAGAAATAGACAATAGTACATTAATAGTACGACACTTCAATATATACTTTTGATAATAAATAAATCACCCAGACAGAAAACCAACAAGGAAACTGCTGGATGTTGGGTCTTGATCTGGAATCTAGAAAGGTTCTGGAATTAGGAGAAGGCTGTGCATAGATTAAGTAAGAGTCCAGAGATGAAAGATAATTTTGAAAGGCATTAGGGGTAGGAGGAGCTTTGGCTAAAGAAACTAAGTTCTCTTGTCTCAGGGCCCCTGTCTCTTTATTAACACAAATTGTCTTAAGGCATGGTGGTAATATACACTTCAAAGGGTAGGGTTTCATACAGAAGCATTGTCAGATTGGGATGTTTGGCTATTCAGGTGTTTGGCCAGTAGGAGGCAATAACATGTAGATTAAGATGCTCTGAGTTGTCTGGCAGCAAACAATCATCCTTTCAGGTTTGAGGGAAATGCCTTTAGCCATTCCCAACAGGTGACAACATATTGAGTCAGATTTGTTGAGTGCCCAAGTTCCATCAACCTTTTGATGAAACTCTTGTAATTATGACATGCTGGAATTGGCTTCTGGCAGGAAACACTGGACTAGAATCATACTTTAGACCAAATGGACTTAATCATATTTTATAAAAAATGGACCTAATAAAGATATAAAGAACACTTCACTCAATAGCAGAATACACATTCTTCTCAAAAGGACACGAACATTCTTCAGGATAAATCCTAAATTAGGTAACAGAACAAGTCAGCAGAATTAAGGAAAATGAAGCCATCACAAATATCTTTTCTGACCATAGTGATATAAAACTAAAAACCAATTATAGGTTTGAAAATTTTGCAAATATGTGGAAATTAATAAATTAGAATGAATCTTAAAAATCATAATGTGAGTAAAAAAATATTTTGAAATAAAAATAGAAACAAAACATACCAAAATTAATGGGAAGCAGAAAAGCAGTGCTCAGAGGGAAGTTTATAATGTAAATTCCAGTACAAGAAAATTAAAATGAAAAATTATCAAATAAACAACTTTATTTTATACCTCTAGTAACTAGAAAAACAACAACAAAACTAAACCTTAAGATAAAAGGAAGGAGTTAAAAATTAGAGTAGAAATAAATAAAATAGAGATAAAATGCACAATAGAAAAAAATCAGTGAAACTAAGGGCTGGGAATTTGAAAAGATCAGCAAAATTCACAAAGCTTTTTCTTGACTTACTGAGAAAAAGAAAAGAGTATTCAAATAAATTCAATTACAAATTAAATTACAACTGATATCACAGAAATACAAAGGAGCCTATGAAAAATTAGATGCCAACAACAGGAACAACCTAGAAGAAATGAATAAATTCTCAGAAACAGTGATATGTTCTGTTTGTACAGTTGGTTCTCTGAAATCCCACTGTTTTATCCTTGTCCATCTTCATGATTATAAGATACTTCCAAGGGAGTCTCCTTTTTATAATGTTTTACATCAATTATTCACTGTATTGGTTTTCTACTGTTGCCAAAACAAATTACCACAAATCTAGCAACTTAGCACAAGTTTATTATCTTCCATTTCTGTAGATGAGGAGTGTTGACAGGACAGTGTTCTCTGCTGGTTTCTCTATGGGAGAATCTATTTCTGTACCTTTGCCAGCTTCTAGGGATCATCCACAACCCCAAGCTCTCCTTCCTACCTTCAGAGCCAGTACCATTGTATTTCTTGGGCCCTTATCCATTTGTCACTTCTACCTTTGGCTTCAGACAAGAAAGGTTCTCACTTTAAAGGACTTGTGATTAGATTTGGCCTAAACTGGATGATTCAGGATTATTTCCTATCCCCAAATGCACATTGTTATAAACAAAAGGGTCAAGATCACTTGACCCTTATGTCATGTACTAGTAAAGTTAACAATCACCAGTTTCAGGGATTATGTTTGAACACTGAACATTTAGGAGTTTATTATTCTGCCTACCACATTCACTATGAAACCTTGTCTCAAATGTAGAAATTTAATGTATGAGATCTCTAGTAACATAAAAGCCAGGTGCAGAATTCCACACATACAGTACAAAAAAAAAATCAATCATATTCAACTTATATGTTTACTAGAGGCCGGATTCAAGCAATTCAAGCATGGAGGGGCGGGGTAGAGATGTATCTTAGCCCAGCCTACACCCTCTCCAATCTGGGACCCCTCGAGGGATAGTTGACTGCCCATTTAGTCTTCTCACGATCCAGGACTGCTGGCTCCCAATTGCTCACCTGCTTGCCTTCCTGATTGCCCCTATTTGCTTCTGCCTGCCAGCCTGATCATCCCCTAACCACTCCTCTGTCAGACTGATTGATGCCTACCAGCTCCCTTGCCAGCCCCATTGCCTCTAATTGCCCTCCCCTGCATGCTGGAAACCCCCAACTGCCCTCTCTGTAGTCCTGGTCCCTTCCAACTGCCCTCCCCTGCTGGCCTGATCACCCACAAATGTCCTCCCTTGCAGACCTGGTCCCTCCTTTGCTGGCCATCTTGTGGTGGCCATCTTGTGTCCATATGGGGGTAGGATCTTTGACCACATAGGGGAAGCTATCTTGTATGTTGGAGTGAGGGTCAATTTGCATATTACTCTTTTATCAGATAGGATAGAGACCTGGTGCATGAGTGGGAGCCAGCTGGTTTGCCCTGAAGGATGTCCCAGATCAGGTTGGGGATTCCTTTAGGGGATGAAGTGGCCTGGGTGAGGGGCCTGTGATGGTTTACAGGCTGGCCATATCCCCCAGCGACCCAAGTGGAGGCTATGGCAGATCAGGGCAGGCAGAAAGCTTGGCTTCTTCCATCACCAGGGAAACCCAAGACTCCTGCTTGCTCTGTGGCTGTAGCCATTTTTGTTGGGATTTATTTATCTTCTATAATTGAAACTGTAGCATTGAGTGGAGTCCATTGCTAGCCAAAGTGTGTGGGAAGCTTGTCTTTCTCAATCTCCACAGAAACCCAAGCCTGCTTGCTCCATGGTTGCAGCCATCTTGGTTGGGTTAATTTGCATACGCACTCCTGATTGGCTGGTGGATGTGGTGGAGGTCTGGTCAATTTGCATATTACTCTTTTATTAGATAGGATTAGTAATGTTATAAGTGTCAATGTAACAGTATAACAAATTTCCCTTTGATCATTATTCACTCAATATTACTAAATATTTAATTTAAAATAAATAATTCATTTTTTATTAAAAAGGTAGAGATTGTTTAACTGGTATTATAAAAATAAAATATTTGGAAACAAATAAATCTATGTCCTCATTTCACAAATCATTAGAATGAATGAAGATGTAAAGTATAATAAAATGATCAAAGTGAAGGCTGGTTGCATATGGCTCTGATTTGGAGCTCAGGGATATCCTTCTTCTCATTTTCAGGGATAATCAGTCCCTGAGAGACTATCTTATGCTAACTAAAAGGGAAGACTGAAGGGAAAAAACAGATTGTAAATTTATTAATTAAAGTGAGCAATAAAGTTGTCACAAAACCTGAAATTCAGAAGTTATGCCAGATCAAGCAGCAGATAGTCAGTCATACTGTAGTTGTACCACCCGGAGGTTATATTAGTATCAGTTGTCATTTGATTGTCACAATTTAAGAAATAATTTTCTCAAGGGCATAAATACTCATGGTCTAGTAGCCCTTCTTAGGTTTGTTAATGGTGAAACAGCACCAGATGTTAGAAGTCAGATCTTGATCCTTGAGGTTGGCTAAGAAAGAAGTCAGAGCCAAGAACGCTCTTAAGCAAAAAGTTTATTTAGAAAGTCACAGAGGTAGAAGTGAGCCAGCTGGGCTGCATGGATTAGGAAACAAGTTACTGAGGAAAATAAGGGTCCTTGGAGCTTAGGAGAAGAAAAGGAAAGGTATGTACCTTGAAGGAAAGAAGGGGGAAGGAAAGGCAAGAGAGAGAAAAAGAAAGAGAGAGAGAAAGAGTGGGGGGAGAGAGAGAGAATGAGAACACACGCACTAGGTCCTTCCCTTAAGAGTTTTATAGGCAGAAATTATAGGGAGTTCTGAGGGGGGAATCTCAACAAAAGATTCATCAACTTCACAGGTGTGCCCTTTCATGGTGTGATTTCTACTGATTGATTGGTGCTAGGGAAGGTGTCATTAGTCATCACAGCTGGTCCTAATGGCTTGGTTTTTTGGTCCTGGAGTTGAAGCACAACTGAGGCCTAGATGTTATCTTTAGTTTGACCAAAGCTCAGTCTCTGTCATCAACAGACTTGATACTATGTTTTTAAGGTTGTTTGTTCTGACTGAACCTCATTATCCTGATGGCTTATGGCAGTGGTGGTGCCAGGGTTTGTATGGGAGTCCTATAAGGCAATTTTCCAGCCACCTTGTTCCTCCTCTAAAAGGGTCTACCACATGACTAGCTACATGCCAGAGGAGGGTCCAAACTACATGGCCAGCAATATAAAAGAGTAGGGGGGCGGCTAAACCAAATGATCAGTGATGTGCTAGGGGAGGACAGGACTTGGGGGCAGGATCCCACCTATAATACTTGTTTTTGCAGTTTTGTGTGTTGCTAAGCACCTGGGGCTTTCTGCTCTGGTGATCTTCCATAGCTGGCCTATTGTTCCTATTCTGTTCATATCAGTAACTGCTTCCAACATCAGTTTTACTGTAGGATACCCACCAATGTGAGAGTCACACCGACATAGGTGAGCTTAAAATAAGAGGCTTGAAAATGATATCATTAGCCCCATAGTGTCATAGATCTCTTTAGTTCAAATTCTTTGTAATGAGAAATATTCAAATGGCCTCACCTATATATGAGGAGAGGTAAGAAAATTAGTCCTTGGCTGAGAACAGCATGTTAGAGTCAACATGAACAAGGAGAAACAAGGATGGAAGATGTATATATAAAAAACATGCTTGTAATATATAATGTTTTTATTCATCTGCCTTACAGTCAGTCATACTGAGGAGTTTAAGACCTCTTTGCCACATCCAATATCAGCATTCCTGAGGTTTGTAGTAGCACATTTCAATACTCAACACTTGAAAATGAAATAGATGGTTGAGCTGCAACTTTAGTTTTTCATCTTCTAATTTTTCTTAAAAAGTCTCTCTGTCTCTCCCTCACTCTCTTTCTCTCACACACACAAAATGCAAATGACCTAGACACTCATTTATCTCTGTTACTGAGGTTGCTGCATAATTGATTTAATCCTGCTTTCTAGTGTTAAAAAGAAAACCACAGGCCTAAAATGGCATTGCTCAAGATAACATCCATAATACTAATTTTAGAAACCAAACCTGATTTAAATGGAGTTTCAAACTTTCCCACAAACAAAATCTTAATCAACCAGTCTAGAATTTTCTGGTTAAACACCAGTAAAGTTATCTGTCACATGAAATCTTCCCGATTCTCCATAGAAAGAAGAGGCACTCTTTATCAAAAACCTTCTCTCAGTCCTTTCCCAAAGAAAAGATAGCTGGGCCTCAAAATAATCCTTTCTTTTATTAATAGTTCCCTTTGCTCCACCCTTCTTCTTATAAAAACTTTCCATTTTTATTTTTTTTATTAACACATTTTATTGTTACTTTTTTGTTAATCCTCCTCCACGGGTATTTTTCCATTGCTTTGTGTTTGTGGTTGTTGTTGTTGTTGTTGTTTGTTTGTTTTTAGAAAGAGTAGAAATGAGGGGGAAGGACACAGATGAGAGACAGACATATCCATTGGTTGCCTCCTGTATATGCTCTTAACTGGAATCAAACCTGAAACCCTTCAGTCCATGGGTCAACACTATCCACAGAGCCAACCCCACCAGAGCCAAAAAAATAAAATAAAATAAAACCCTTTCATACTTATAACCCCTTGGAACTTAGTTCTAGTTGCTAATGGGGATGCTGCCTAATTAAGCTAATTAAATCTCCAAATTTACTCCATTTAATTTTTAAAAATATATTTTATTGATTTTTCTTGTAGAGAGCAAGGGAGAGGAATAGAGAGTTAGAAACATTGATCATCTGCCTCCTGCACACTCCCTCCTAGGAATGTGTCCCCAACCAAGGTACATGCCCTTAACCGGAATGGCACCTGGGACCCTTCAGTCCACAGCTCTATCCACTGAGCCAAACCGGTTAGGGCTAATTTTGTTTTTTAACAATAGAAAGAAAACAAACAAATGTTCTCCAGTTTTAAAACCCACATTATTAGAATTTTTCTTCAGTTTCCATGGTATGCAGTTCCTTTAGTTGTTAAAATCTCAATGGCTTCTTTCCCTAAGGGATTTTAGTCTATGTCTTTGAAGGCCTTTCTGACTTCTTCTTTTGGGTAAATGATAGTTGAATTAGTGCTACTTATCCTTGATCCTCTCTTTGTAAAAGATCTTTCATTCAATTCTTTTTTTAAAAAAAAATGTTTTTATTGATTTCAGAGAGGAAGAGAGAGGGAGAGAAATAGAAACATCAATGATGAGAGAGAATCATTGATTGGCTGTTTCCTACTGAGGATCAAGTTCACAACCCAGGGCACGTGTTCTTCACCAGAATGGAACCCAGGACCCGACCCTTCAGCCTGCAAGCCAACTCTCTATCCACTGAACCAAACTGGCTAGGGCTTTCACTCAATTCATAAATTACAGAAAACCAATTTTAAAGCTTAATAACCTGTTTTATAGGTTCTTCAACTTTGTAAAAACTGTAGTATTTAAAATGTATATGTCCAAATATAAATAGTTGATACTAACAATGTACATGATGCTATTATTGGCAGAGTTTTCAATACAGGTCCAAGCAGTCTATAATTTTTTTTTCAAAATATTATGCTTATGTGATTTTTTATAAAAGTCCAGATATTTTTTTAATAATTTTTTCCTGAATTAATTTGTGCACTCTTTTGAAAAAAAAAAATCTTAAAATGTGAGTGGCACTGGGGAAATTTAATGCTCATACCTAAAAGAAATTATAGTAGTGTGGGGCACAGAAATGTTTTTATAAAATTGTTTTTAATCATACTTTAGAGACTATGAGTACACACTTGGGAAGCTCAGTAAAAAAGGGAAATATTTCTAATGATGGTGTGCTTTTTATTCAGCATGATGGCTTAGGGGAATAGGTTATTTTGAAGCACATAAAAGCATCATTATATCTAATCCTGAACAACTTCTAAAAATAAATGACCATTATTTGTGGTTCAGATGCTCATCTCCTACTATAAAATTGGATTTGAAAACTTCTATAGTATTCAAATAAATAATTACTTGAGTGTTTTGCCTTGTTTTTAATTGTCCTTTTTCTCCATGGCCAAGTGTCTTTCTTTTGGAACCTCTGTTAATTCTCATTGTCCAAACACAGATCAATTATTTTCTAGTGTCTTTAGGTTTCATATGTTCTGTTTCTCTAGCATTCTGAGACACTCAATAGAAAGTGGAAAAAGGCATGA
>PVJN01040961.1:0-18995 GCA_004026805.1 Lasiurus borealis
ATACAAATTGCACACCCATTGCCAACCAGTTGACAAGTATGTATTGTTGATCAGCTGTGGACTATCCATGATTATAGAGGTATTACTACTCTTAGAAAAAGTTGAAAGCTTATGTGTCCAAGAAGAATGTCTGTACCTAAGGGAAGAGAACATACTTAAAAGTATATGAAGGAAGAACACTTGATTTCTTATTTTGTAGAGATTTTTAAAATTCCATATTTGGCCTTACTGTTTTTTTAGTTTTCCCATTTCAGGAAACTTTTAGCACTTTAGATATAGAAATTTATTCACATTTACAAATAGTTCAGGAGGGATTCATGTACAGAAATGAGAATTTATGGAGGTTCTAAGTGATAGTGTTTAAGAATAAAAATGAAGCCCAGCTGGTGTTCATAGGTCAAGGTTGAGCCTTGACCTATGAACCTGGAGGCCATGGTTTAATTCCCAGTCATGGCACATGCCTGTGTTGCAGGCTTGGTCCCTTTTTGAGGCATGCAGGAGGCAGCCAACCAATTCTCTCATCATTGATGTTTCTCCCTTCCTCTCTGAAATCAATAAAAAAAAATTTTTTTAAAAAGAATAAAAATGGATACACATTACATAACACTATGTAATACTGATTAAATGTGAATTATTTTCTTAATTTGCTGTGACTCTAGTAGATCTTAAAATTAGTATTCTGATCTCTTTGTTCTGTTGTCCTGTGCTATATATATTGTATACAGGTGTATATGGTGGTGTTATTTGCTCCTTCACTTCTTCCTTGAGTGGTACCAACATTTTTAAACCTGACTTTTAGATCTGTTTCTCTTCTTACAGGTTTGTCTGAACACAGCTGCTATTTGTCTTGGTCCTCTTTTGACAGGTTATTTGGGGTTAATTGTACATCTAACTTCCACCAAATTATGTATATACATACCTCTCCTTATTCTTTTCCCCTGGAGATTCTGATGAAGATTTCCTGATTGAGCATGTGTGCTTTTGTCATTTTCTTTTCACAGACACATTTGGGAAATACAGATCTGGTGTTCTTATTTATTCTCTTCTTAATTTAGGATGATATATACAATTGCTGATATATGGCAAACTAAGGAAAGAGAATAGCTCTTTACCTAAATTATAAATTAATTTTACAAAGTTGGGGGAGAAAAATGTTAGTTTCCCTGAGACTAGCAGTGATTATAGGAGCAACTGCCACCACTGGCTTTTCATCTTGCTTTACTGAACAGTAGATGGATTATAGTGAACTTGAAAACTTCTGAAAAGATACATAATTTTTAAAATACTTATTTTTTTATAAGGTTATTTGTTAACCTTTGCTATGTAGCAGCTGATCTGAAGTACTGACCTCACTCTAGTCTAGGTTACATGCTCTCCTCTTCTAGACTCATTCTTTTAAGAAAGCTTCCTAACTTTTGTCATGCCCAAGAGTGAAAGCTGCTTTTTCCCTGGATCAATAAGGAAATATCAAATTACGGATTTAATAGCCCTGTGCTTTTTCTGAAAGACTTAGAGTTTTCTTAGTATCAAACTGCCCTGTATATGTTTATAATACATGTGGGAAGAGAAGATAGTTGTTTGGTAAATTATTACGTAGCATTGAAAGGCATAGTAAATCTTGTGTTTCAAGTGGGTCTTAGGGGAAAAGCTCAGAATGCACATTTGCTATTTGCTCCCTCAGTGGAGATTCCTTAGGTTGAGTTCTCACTCCCTTTTTTTTGAAAGGGGGGTTATAACCAAATGTTAGATATATTGGGGGACTGGGTCTAAGGATTAGGAAACCAGAGAAAAGTAATGGGCAGCTCTGGGTTTCACATTCAACTTTTATTATACAGAGTTGCAGAAAGAATAAATGGTTTATCTGAGGTTTATAACCACTTTTGCAGAGAGGAATGGGGGACACAAGGAATTGCTAATGATGTCAAACTTTTTGAAAGGCAGTCATAATATTGGCCTGTACTTTAATTGAAGAATGCATCTGTGAGGATATGTCTGATTTCCTTGTCACCTGAGAGTGACCACTTATCTGTAGGTGGCAGTTATAAGGTACATACTAGTACTTGTTTATGCTGCTTCAGTATGCTAATTTTTAATTGCCTTTTATGAACAAGCTTCTGGTTTACTTGTCTGCACTGGATTTCCCCACCCCTAGTCCGTCCAAGTTTTAATATAGTGTTTTGGGGCTTCCTGATAATAAATGTTAAAGCATGTGCAGAACAGATTATTTCTATTTTTTGGTGGAGGGAACTTGAAATAAGCCTCTATTTCTGCTTTATGAGATCCTGCAGTAGGCAGAAACATGTTGTGTCTTAACAACATTCTCATTTTTCTTGGTCAGGTTTCACTGCCAAAAACATCTGTTGCACTGAGGGCCTCCAGTACTGCTTACCAATAGCAAAGACACCATTGATAATTTATAAGTTTAAAGTATTTTCTTTGCTATTATGTAAAGTTGTATCATTTACCTTATATTTTCCTTGGGATGCTTTTCTCAATACCTTCCAATTTAACTAATTGACAACATTAATGGTGTTTTGTATTTCTGGTTTAATTGAAAATAATACTAAATAATAGCTAAATTTGTCTTACAATTTTTCATTATATGCTTTTTATTTCATTTCCCTCCCCTTTCCCACTTTTGTTTCAGAACTTTGGCTGACAAATGAAGTAACACCTAGTAGTTATAGGTGAAAACAGAGACTCTTGTGTACCTTAAGGGCATGTAGATTTGTTTTGAATCTCTCATTGTAAATTTTTCTACTTTAGAGAATACAGTGTCCATAAGTAATTTTATCCAAATCTAATTATATATAGTACAACTTTGTTGGGAACAGAAATGGAGGTTATTACAACCTTGAGTACCAAGAAATTTTGAATAAAGAGAGTATTATTGTGTAGGATCTGTGCTGAAAACTTGGCATTTGGTGAATGTTTTATTTATATTCTAAGGCTGAAATTGCAGGGCTACATTTTCCTCTCATGACAATTTCCTCTATTTTATTAATACCCTAATTAGGAAATTTGTTTCCCAAGTATTCGTATTTCTTTTTAAAGTAATTTGTCTGGCATCTTTAGCCTGTGTATTGTGAAAATCTGTTAAAACACACAAGGTCTCATTTATGGTGATTTTTCTATTGTTTGTTTCTAAGATTATTCCTTTTTAAGAATTTTTAATACTATTAGGGGCCCAGTGCACAAATGCATGCACCTTGAAAGGAACTGTGGGTCACAAGGCTGTGGTAGGTACAGAGGTGGGTCTTGGCCCATTCTCCGTGTTCCTTCCTGGCCCCTCCCACCGTGGCCCCAGGTCCCCTGTCTGCTGCCAGCCCTGTTCTCACTGCCCCCATGCACTGACTGGGCTGGCCCTGCTCGCACCCACTGACAGTGCAGAGTGATTGGGGCTGGTGCGTGTGCTAGTGGCGGCTGCTGCCCTAATCGCCCCTTAGGAGAAGGGGGAGGTGGAGAAACTCAGGGGCAATCAGGGCTGGCAGCTGCTGCTTGTACCCGCTGATGGTGCCTAGTGATCAGGACTGGCACAGGGCACTGGCTGTGAGTGCGAGCAAGTGACTTTGGTACCGACAGTGGGTGCGAGCACTAAGCAGGACTGCAGCACGCAGGAGCAAAGAATTGTCAGTCTCGATGACAGTGTCTGATGCCCCGCCTTGGTCTGGTGCCCCTGCTCTCACCTGCTCCACCTTCCTGCTGCGGCAAACTCCTGCCACCTTCCACACACGCCCCCCTGGTGGTCAGTGCATATCAGAGTGACCTGTTTGGTTGTTCCACCGTTCGGTCTATTTGAATATTAGCTTTTTATTATATAGGATTATATAGCATAATCATCTGTTGAGATAAAGCTCTTCTGATTATATGACAGGTACCAATAAATACTTTCTTTTGAATCTTTGCTAGCTTATAATATTCAATGCTATTAGAAATAAATTATATCATACATTCAGTTTTAGATACTCAAGTTAATGTACTTAAAAGCCTGAATGGGCAAAGGCCCATTCCTATTCCTTTACCATACTATGTATATGTATGTGAATGTATATTTTCCCCAACCTCTTCTTGACATACAATAATAGAAGATAAACTCCACCATTAGATTCCTCAGCTCAATGGAATACAGGCAGTCCTTGGGTTATGTCGGACTCAACATACATCTTTTTGTGGTTACACCACCATCTCCCATTTATTTATAAAAAAAAGTTCTGTTATTTCGATGTAAGTACATATGTGCTTTATGTTTTTTATTTGTTACTTACCACAAGTAAATGTCAGGAATTGTTATCTTGGTTTTAATTTTTTTTTTTACTGTTTCACTTCATTACTGCTATGTATGTGTTCCATGTGAGTGACATAGATACTTATGTAGGTGGGTTCTGACTTATGGCGAAAATCACGTTACATCACGCGCCATACGAACCAATCTCTGACATAACTCGAGGATCTACTGTACCTGGATTTTAGGCCTGTATTCATTGAATTGTAAACATGGTGCCACCCTATTATATCATTTTGCATTTATTTGGGGTCTATCTTATAATATATTTTTAAACTCCTATTTGAAAGTTTCCTGTTCAACTACAAATCTAGCAACAACATTTAAGTTATTATAGTCTGCAGCAGCCAAAGTAGTATGTCATTTAATCATATGCTCTGTTGTCTCATTATCTACTCAACTTTGGCTCTTAAAAAAAGTGATTGCATGTATAAATGAGAGAATCGTGCTTTTCTGAACTGCTACAACAAACCCTAGAGCTGTGGTTCTCAACCTTTCTAATGCCGTGACCCTTTAACACAGTTTCTCATGTTGTGGTGACCCTCAACCATAAAATTATTTTCGTTGTTATAACTGTAATTTTGCTAATATTATGAATCATAATGTGTTTTCCGATGGTCTTAGGAGACCCTGATAGCGGTTCTCAACCTGTGGGTCGTGACCTGCTGTAGAGCCTGTGTTAAAGGGTCGCAGCATTAAAAAAGTTGAAAGCCACTGCCCTAGAGCCTCACCAATCAGGAGGCTTTGCCTTGCTTAAGAGTTAATATAGTTATATTTATGTAAATTAGGATAAGCTGATATCTGTTGGTACTTAGAAAGCATTTTTAGTACTTAGAAAGCATTTTTAGTGACCAAGTTTGAACTTGTCCTTGGATCATTTTTTAAATGTTCTACTTTTGTACTTTTTCTTCTCATATTTTAGTATAAAACCATTTAATATGTATGCAGGTATTTTTAGTTTCAATCTGAAATGTTTAACACCGCTGTTTGAAGCTTGCCAAACTTGTAAATGTTTTTTATTAATGGAGTACATATCTAACATTCCTTTTTGGGAGATTATTTCTCTATAGGGGGGAAACTATTTTACTTTCAAAAGGGTCATAGAATTTCATTTTTATTGTTCTTAGAAGGTTTGGAAAGGGTAGGCAGTCAGATAATGGCAAGATCACAGTTTTGGAACTTCATGGGAAGGAATTTGTAAAACATTGAGCAATTAACAGTCACAGGTATTTTAACTCTTTGATTTAAAGTTACCACAGCTATTTAAAGATTCTGTATATTAGTCATTTCTATAGTTATCTATAATGAACAAAGGATTCTCTTTCGTTTTGTTACATTTTAAATATAGTTTACAATTTAAAAATTTAAACCTCCTTAGAATCTTATCATGTAGACCCTGTCATTATTTTTATTTTTTATTTTTGGTGAACTCTTATTAGATTTTCTAAACTCTTCATTCATTGAATTGTAATTTGTGTTGTTTTTTTGTTTTGTTAGATTTGATCTGAAATAAACTAAATCTCAGAGAAGGATTAGAATTCCTTTTATTGTACTGAGATTTTTAATACATTGGGGTTTGTTTAGTATTTCATTTATAATTTGAGCTTCTGAAATCTGCCAAGATTTTGTAAGTAAGAAGAAATTAGAGTCTTTATGCAATTAATATATTACCTATTTAAAGTTTCTGGTTTTGTTGTTCATTTATTTATTTATTTTTGAATGAACAAATGACTTGGCTTTTATGTTTGGCATTGAGATTTTTAATATTGCTTTTGTTTTTGTTTTTTTAGTATTGTTCTTAAAATATCCCTTCTGTGCCATAATAGATTTTATTAGTTTATAGAGATCAGTAGGTAAACAGTGTTTCATGGGTTTTCGAAGTGTTGCTGTCATTCAATAAAATGAAGCTGTATTCAGGTCTTGTAAAATTAGCTATGGTTTCTAGATTGTATGATATACTCACACAAATATGATTTCTTTCTAGCCAGGTTTCTCTTCCTAAAATTCAGCAGTGCTTGGTGCTTTTTCCTTAGTTAGCACCTTTTGTTTGCCCAAAGTCATGCAGCTTTCTGTCTAGGAAAAAAGGAATGGAATTCAAGTTTCCTGATTCCTACTACAGTACTTTTTGTATTGTGCTCTGCTTAGTCTTCTTTATACTATTCATTTTGAAATAATTTCAGATTTTTAAAAAAACTGGCAAAAATAAAATCTTCCTTCCACCTTTATTTTACAGACTCATGAAATAATGAACAACATCAGGAAGTTAACATTGATACCATTCTATTACATTTATCAATTGGGATTCTTTAAGAAAGTGCTATCCCCTCACCTCTATTTACTCAGTTATTTGAGTATATCTGTGTGGACTTATCAATGTTTATTTTATTCTATAGGTTAAGTCCATTATTGTCATTATATTGTTGTAAAATTTGTACCAGATTTATCGTTAGAAGCACCTTCAAGTTGATTCCTGTGTCCTTTTCACATGCTTTTATCTTTATCTTTTTAAATTGTGGTAAAAAATAGGCAACATAAAACATATCCTCTTAACAATTTTTAAGTGTATAATGCAGTAGTGTTAGTTATATACACATTGTTGTGTAACAAGATCTCCAGAAGTTTTTTCTCTTGCACACTGAATGGTTTTAAAATATGTAATATATACATACAATGGAATACTATTGCAGCTACAGTCAACATGGGTGTGCAAATATCTCTTGAGATCCTGTTTTCACTTCTTGTGGATATATACCCAGAAATGGGGATTGAAATTCTAGTTCTAAATTTTTAAGGAGCTTCCATCATTTTTAAAACAGTTTCAGAAACAACTATATATTCCAGCTTAATCTTATTTCCCTTGCCTCACAGCCGTGGAATCAGCAGTTTCTTCAAGGAGACATGATTCTTTTTAATGAAGGAATAGTATTTAAAAAAACACACAGTATCTGGGCAGAAGTCATGCTCGATGATACTGGGATAATTTATTTACCTTTTAATACTAAGGTGTTACGATGGATATTTTTCTATTCAGAGGCCAAATGGTATTTATTTTAGCTAGACAATACTTGAAAAGAATGAGTGGAAAGGGATTTGTTTTCCCATTAAGTTCTGTCGAAGGCTCCAGGACAATGGGGTTCTTAGAAATGTCTTGTGAAGCAATCCTATGTAATAAAAGGCTAATTTGCAAATAGACCTAATAGTGGAAAGACTGAATGACTGGTTGCTATGACGTGCAATGATCACCAGGGGGCATGTGCAAAATATGGCGGGCTTCAGGCACAGTGGCATGGTGGAGCAGGAGAGTGGGGACACCAGACCAAGGTGTGGCGCCTGTCACTGTCATTGTGCTAAACCTCTGGTGGTTATTGAAAATTTGCTTCCGCACACCACGGTCCTGCATGGTGCTTGCCTATGCTGCCAGCGCTGGAGCTGCTGCTCGCATCCACTGCTGGGACCCAGCGTTGGGCGCTGTGAGTGAGTGTAAGCAGCGGCTGCCAGTCCCACTCGTCCCTGAGGGTTTCTCCATCTTCCCCTGCTCCTGAGGGGCGAGTGGGGCTGGCGCCATTAGTGGTCGGAGCAGTGGCGGTGGGAGCAGGGCTGCCAGCAGAGTGGGGATGGGAGGCCGTGGCAGGAGGGGCTGGACAGGGGCATGGAGGATGGGCTGAGACGCATCCTGTGCCTACCACAGCCTCGTGGCCCACAGTTCCTTTCAAGGTACATGAATTCATGCACTGGACCCCTAGTTCAGTATAATTGACTAAGGTGAAGTGCTATTTATAATAATGCCTTCTGAAAATCTGTTCTCAATTTTATAGTTTTCCTGTGCAATTCAGGTTTTAGAAAGCTTTGGTGACAATAGCAATTCTTAGCTCCCTCTGTAAAATAGCTTAGTAACTGCAAATGTTTAATATTCTAAGCGTGACTTCTTTAAAAAATAAAAATAAAACAATCTAGTACAGTGGTCAGCAAACTCATTAGTCAACAGAGCCAAATATCCACAGTACAACAAAATTTCTTTTGAGAGCCAAATTTTTTAAACTTAAACTTCTTCTAACACCACTTCTTCAAAATAAACTTGCCCAGGCCGTGATATTTTGTGGAAAAGCCACATTCAAGGGGCCTAAGAGCCGCATGTGGCCTGAGAGCCGCAGTTTGCTGACCATAAATCTGTTGCAACTATGATACTTTCCCTCCATATTAATAATCACTGTATTTACTCAGGCATAATATGTTTTGAACCAGATTAAAAGGCTATAAATGCAGCACTGTCATTGCCCTTCCTGCTCTTTTAAACAGGTGCATGGCATCCCCTTACTTCCCTTACTTGGTCCAAAGCATTTCTCTTTACTTGTCACCCTGTGAGATTCTGCACGACTGAAATGTTATTTACATGGATATATATTTTATTTTTTAAGTGCCATTTTTGTATTTTATGTCCTATGAAGTGTATTAACCCCCAATAATCTCTCTTTGTCTCATAACCTCTAATTCACTCCCTGTTTTGGATATTGCCTGGAACATTAGAAGAGGAATGGTTTCTTGTGAGCATAATTTTAGTTTCTCTTTTATAACTGCAGAGCATTCCCACTCCAATTCATTTTATGATAGGTGCCTAGTTGTCCTATTGTCATCTATTTTAAACGTGTCTAGTTAAGTAAAGTGGCATAGCAGCAACTTGGGTAGTAGACTGGCTGCATTCCAAGAGTTCATGGGTAATCCTGTCTTGACATTGAATGAACTGATGAAACTGCTCCAAAAAACCGGATGTGATGTTTATAGAAGGTTTGCTATTACCTCCTCTCTGTGGAGATAATGTTCTGGTTAACTCACATCTGTTTCCTGTTGTAGCCCACATTCTCAGTGTGGTTTGGGAATATTTGAGAATGCCTCAGAATGTTAAATCTATACCACAATGTGGTTGAAGCAGCTGAAACCGCTGGAGACTCTGGTTCATATTTGGAGGAAGATTTTAGAGGTGACAGAAGCCTAATTTCAGTTTAACTAATTTACCACTCTGAGGTAATACAGGGAAGCACACCCTCAGAGTTGCCAGAAGATTTAAGTAGAGTTGGTTCGACTATTAAAACATAAGAGTAATCTTTTGGAATCACCTAAAATGGTTCACTTGTTCTAGATCAGAATGCACAAGCAAGCTTTTATCAGGAATTACGTTGTTATTTTAGACATAAGGGGCTTAAAACCATATAATCAAACTTAATAACCTGTCCTAAACTGTGACTAGTTGGCTATGAGAAATGTAAGAGTGATTTTCTTTGAGACAAAGCAGCATGTTCTTGTTTGTTGCTTCTGCCCCGCAGAAAGAGATTGTGTGGTTGGTAAAAGAAAAATATTTAGGAGAGAAGCCAATTTTCTAATAAAAATGTGAACGCTGAACAAATAATTAAAAAGGGTTTCAGAAAATAAAAGCATTGGGCGCTGTACAAAGGGAGATAATACTGTTCTTTAGATGTATGGTCTCAAAATCAGATTTTATTTAAGCTGTTGAACCTTTAATCTCTTCAGAGGATTCTTATAATTGCTTTCCACATCATATCAAAAGTATGATATGCATTTGTTAATAACAGTCCTTTCCGTCTTCCTCCTTTGCTGACCCTTCCTCCTTTTGGACTTGCTCCTTATCTTTATTTTGTTTATTATTATGGAAAATTCCAAACATATAGCAAAACAGAATAAAGAGTATCATGAACCACTCACCCTCAACCATTATTAGTACATGATCAATCTAGAATGCTCTAAATGGGAGAACCAAGGAGATGACTTATAAGGATTCTCTTACTGACACAACTAACACTTCTATTTTTAGATAACCTAAAAGAAATGAAAGAATCCGGCCTTTGACCTTGCTCTTATAAACCTCAGCTAGTGCTTTAAAATGTAAACTTACAAATTAGATAAAATATTGTTTTAAAAGGTGGAGTTTTATTTTTTTTTCATCAGAAAATTTTTTAAGTAATTTTAACCTATATTAAAATTGAGTATAGTATAGCTGAGGAGTAAGGAAAGACCAAATGAAATACAACCCTGTGGCAACCCTGAAAGTGGCAGGTGTGAGAGGGGACAGATCTAATCTAAATATATTTTGGATATGTTGGATTTGTTAAATACATTAGTAAAATTAATTTTAGCTGTTGTTTTTAATGTTTTGAAATCTGGCTACCACCAAATTTAAAATTACACACACAGCTCACATTTGTGGCTTGCATTATTATTTTTCTCTTGGACAACACTGGTCTAGACTCAATGCTGTTGTAAAAAAATGACCAGCTGGCATGGTTCAGGGGTTGAGCATCAACCTATGAATCAGGAGGTCACAGTTCCATTCCCTGGGTTTCAGCCTCAATCCCCAGATTGGGGCATGCAGAAGGCAGCCTATCAGTGATTCTCTCTCATCATTGAGTTCCTCTCGCCCTCTCTCTCTCTCCCTGCGTCTCCCTTCCTCTCTGAAATCAGTGGAAAAACAAAACCAAAACCAAAAAAAAACCACACAAAAGGACAGCAGATAAGAATAGAAAGATAGGAAATTAAAGGAAACAGTATGCTTATAAAATTACATTTAAAAAATCTTTAGTACATTTAATTACATTGTTTAATTTGAAATAGATATGCTATATCTAGTTTTCCTGTGAGTTTCATTTATGTCCTCCCTGAACACTCCCTCTCCTCAAGACTTTTATAATTTGCTTTTAAAGTGAAAAAAACAGGGATAGCTGGTAGGGACTAATGCTCTAAGTGGGTAAAGCTGCAGAATTCTTAGCTAGGAAGCTGAATTTAAGTTCTTGGCCATTGTGCTATTCTGAAGAACTTCATTACCATTTGTTGTGTTTCTTAAAGATGTTTTGCTCTTTTCTTCATCTCAGAGACCCATGCTTGCACTTAGCATAGCATTAACACTGATCCAAACGTTAGTTTTGTCAAGGGACTGGAGTGAAGATTAGTCAAGTATTTCTGATCTACAGTTATGTGCAATTCTGAAATCCAAAAACCTCTCAAAACCAAACATTATTTTTCATTAATTCAGTTTTTGGAGAACCTGAACTGAAGCAATATAAGACTATGCTATTTGTAGCCTTTATTTATCTCCCTCAGTAGGAATATTTATATGTTGGCAATGAACTGCTGCCCTGAACCCAGGAATAGGGGATATATGCACATTGTGGTAACTTTCTTAAAAAAAAGTCTGAATTCTGAAATACTGCTGGCCCCAAGATTTAGGTAAAAGATTTAGGACTTCTTTTACCATCTCACAGAATTGAAAGTATTTTATTAACCATAATTCTGTATTTAAGATACTTATCTTTAGCACACACAGTCTGAACACAATGACAGAAGTAAATGAGGTCTTCCTGAAATACAGCTTTGTTATGTTACTCTCCTGAAAGTGCTCTCAGAAGTTTCTTGTTTTCTGTAACTCTCCTTATCCTGGAATTTTGCACCTATGACAGGGTGGTATCTGCCTGGTGATGTCTTCTTTAAGTATCTTTTGTATTCTTTCTGCCTCAAAGAGTTTCTTTCAAAGTCAGTCAAACAAAGCATCATTAACTCTGTCTTAATGTGTTATTTCTTTTATTCTCTTATTTCTCCTTTTTCTCTTGAATTATTCAAGGTCGATTTGAATTCCTACTGTTTCCTGAAGTTTCTCTTGATTAGCTATAGACTAGAGAAGGTTTAAAAGAGTACGTGGAAATAAACAGCTATTTAAATATAGCTGTTTGTGTTAAAGGACTGAATGAAACATTTCACTAAAATAATTTTAAAAGGTATGTGCATATGTACATCTATATATGTTTTAATGTAAATATAATTTATCTCTACAACTAGATAGTAATTTCCAAGCTAGAAAAAAATTCTGTCATAAATTTATTAGTATTCATCAATGTCATTCATGGTGATTTGAATATATTAGATAGGTTTGTTAATATTGTTTGATTTTGTGGGAGAATACAGGGAGGATCTGGGAGAATAGCAAACATATGCTCTGATGATACTATCAGACTATTCCTTTTTGTTTACTGTTTTAGTTTCTTTTGCATAAACAAACAGTAAAAATGAGGGGTTAGAAATGGGAGTAAGGGCCTGTTGTTTTCTATTAGTTGCTATAATATATAAAAGTTTGTATTACTTATGTTCTTCAGTTTAATAGTGCAGTGTTTTGTTTTTTTTATTTTTTTATTTTTAGTGTTTTGGTCTTTTATTTCCACGTACTCTTTTATATTTATACTAGAAGCCCAGTGCATGATTTTGTGCACCAGTAGGTGCCTAAGCCTGGCCTGCGGGATTGGGCTGAAACTGGCTCTCCACATCCCTTGAAGGGTCCCAGATTGCAAGAGGGTCCCAGGCTAAGGGATTCCGCTGGTGCACAATCAGGGCAGAGGAGGGATGCAGGAGGTTGGCCAGCCAAGAAGGACTACAGGAGGGCTCCAGGGCATGTTCAGCTGTTTCACTCAGTCCAGATTGGCTGGACCCTAGCAGCAAACTAATTTACCAGTCTGAGAGTCTGTCCCCCGGTGGTCAGTGCACATAATAGCAACTGGTCAATCAATCAACTGTCTGTCCCCTGGTAGTCAGTGCACATCATAGTGAGTGGTTGAGCGGCCTTAGCATATCATTAGCATATTACACTTTGATCGGTTGATTGACTGACGGGACGATCCGACACTTAGCATATTAGGCTTTTATTATATAGGATATTAATTTTTGTTTTTGAAGCATTAGATTTTATAAATTCTATGTAGCCATTTAAACATAGCTGTTTATGTTAAAGGACTGAATGAAACATTTCACTAAAATAATTTTAAAAGGCAAGAACCAGCATTTACTGAGCATCTAGTACATATCTGTGTTGTGCTATATTTCTTAAATCTTTAATTCTATTTTATTTTAATGTGAGAAACTGGCTAAAGGTACCTAGTGAGTATAGAGCTTATATTTAAAATCCAAATCTATCTGATTCTGTCAGAATATTGTTTGCTGATCTTGAGAGGTTTCTTTTTAGAGCAGAAGAATGAATGGTAACTGCTAAATAGTAGAAGCTTAGTTATGTAAACTAAAAGGATCTTTTGGAATTGTACTTTTTCAATTTTATTTTTTGCTCATTATCCAAACTCATTCTTAATCAGCAATCTTACCTTTAAGTTGTTCTTTCTCAGAATAAACTAACAAAATGTTATAGAATGACATAGCTAAAAGAGAAAAATTGGTTGGTCCTGTAATATTTTTGAAGTAGAAATTTACATTTTATTTTTTAAAAGTTCGGCATAAAGCATCTAATTCAGGACTAGGCATTTAGAACAGCAAATCTTAATTGGAAGGCCAATATTTGGGTATAATATTAGTATTAATTTATTAAATAAAAGAATGCATATTGATTTAAGATAATACTGAATGAAACTAGGAATAAAATTAAATCAGATATGTTTTGTGTACCACAAACTTGAAAAAAAGTAGTGTTTTAGAGTTTTAAGTATGGAATACTTAGCATTCAGTATTAGATGCTCTCTGATAAAAATGATGAATTGCTAATGGAGAACATAGGTTCACTGGTAAATATATGGCTTTTAGATGAGATAGCAGTATATTTTCTGAGATATGGGAATTTTGCAGGAGAAACTGGTAAGATCTTAGACTACAACTTTATATGTTTGGAGTTTTTCTACATGAGATAATAGCAGAAACCTTTTTAGACTTGCTGGGCTTTTTAAAGGATGTTTACAGACAAAAAAGAACTCAAGAAATCTTGGGAAATATTCATCCAGATTTGAAAAAGGAAGGAGGAACTAGTGAAATAAAGGGATAAAACGTAGTCCTGGTTATAGAAAGAGAAATAAGATCATATTGTGTCATGATCATCAAGAGTAGAGTTTTAGTAGGTGGTTAAGGTTGTAAAATGTTTAAAAGAGGCAAAGAGCCCAAGAACTGAGAAAACAAGGAAGTAGCCATTGACTGTTTTCAGTAGAGTTATTTAATCTGAAGCATAGATTGGAAGCCATTTATTGGGAGTTAAGGGAATAAATGATAAGAGGTAGAAATAGCTGTTAGAGATCATATTCAAAGAATATGACAACACAGAATCATTCACCTTTTTATTTTTTTCAAATCTTTTTTTAAATAGATCTTTATTGTTCAGATAATTACAATTGTTCCTCTCCCCCTCTCCCCATATATCCCCTCCACCTGGTTCCCACCTCACCCTCTGCCTTTACCTCCCCCCCATTGTCCTCATCCATAGGTGTGTGATTTTTGTTCAGTCTCTCCCTACACCCTCCCTCACCTCTTTCCCTGTGAGAATTATCAGTCCACTCCCTTTCTGTGCTCCTGATTCTATTATATTCACCAGTTTATTCTGTTCATCAGCTTTTCAATTCACTTGGTTTTTAGATTCATTTGTTGATATATATGTGTTTGTTGTTCATAATTTTTACCTTTACAGTTTTCTTCTTCCTCTTCTTAAAGAATGCCTTTCAGCATTTCATATAATACTGGTTTGGTGTTGATGAACTCTTTTAGTTTTTTATTATCTGTGAAGCTCTTTATCTGCCCTTCAATTCTGAATGATAGCTTTGCTGGGTAGAGTAATCTTGGTTGTAGGTTCTTGCTATTCATCACTTTGATTATTTCTTGCCACTCCCGTCTGGCCTGCATAGTTTCTGTTGAGAAATCAGCTGACAGTCAAATGGGTGCTCCCTTGAAGGTAATTAACTTTTTCTCTTGCTGCTTTTAATATTCTCTCTTTGTCTTTTGCTCTTGGTATTTTAATTACGATGTGTCTTGGTGTGGTCCTCTTTGGATTCCTTTTGTTTGGGGTTCTGTGCACTTCCTGGACTTGTCTTTTCTTTCAACAGGTGTGGGAAGTTTTCAGTCATTATTTCTTCAAATGGGTTTTCAGTATCTTGCTCTCTCTTTTCTTCTAGCACCCCCATAATTCTGATGTTGGTATGCTTGAAGTTGTCCCAGGGGTTCCATTCATATCTTCACATTTTTGGACTCTTTTTCTTTTTTCTTTGCCAATGGAGTGTTTTTTGCTTCTTTGTATTTCAAATCTTTGACTTGATTCTTGCTATCCTCTGGTCTGCTGTTAGGTTTCTATATAATATTTTTTATTTCAGTCAGTGTATGTTTAATTCTAGTTGGTTCTTTTTCATCTCCTCTTTGGTCTTGCTAAATTTATCCATATTTTTCTAGGAAATTCTTAGAAAACCTTATAAGTATGGTTTTGAACTCTATATCCAGTCATTTGTTTTTGTCTATTTCTTTTGTTTGTGATCTGTTCTTTAGTTTCCGCATAGTTTGCTGTTTCCCTGAGTTGGTGGGTAGCTTTGTGTGCTAGCTGTCCTATGTGGCCCAGTAGCTCTGCCTCCCCATTTACCTGAGGTGGACACTCTTGGTGCACCCCTTTGTGAACTGTGTGTACAGTCTTGTTGTAGTTGATTCTTGATTGTTGTTGGTGTCACTGGGGGGGATTGACCTCTAAGCCAATTGATTGTAAGGATCAGCTGTGTCTGGGCATACGGGCTTGCCTCCAAAACTCTTCCTTTTTTGCGCACACTTCTGGTTCCCTTGAGTTTCTGTGCACTCTAGGGACCCATATGAGTTGGGGTCCCCAGGGTCTCGCCTGAAACTGGGGTTCATTGCAGTTGGACCTGGATTTCAGTGCTGTTGTGAGGTTCTGTTTTCCTCCCGCTAGAGGAAGCCAGGCACAATCAGCAGTCAGCGCTCTGTTTGTGCACTTTCGTGAGGTCCCAGACTTCTGTCTTTCGCAGCTCCCCGAAGTTTCCGTGCACTCCTTCCTTTTCACAATAGTCCAGACTCCCCTATGAGTCTTACCTGAAGCTGGGGTTCAGTGCAGTTGGGATTTTCCATGTCCCTCCCGCCAGAGGAAGCCAGCCAGACCCTCCTCCGCCATGCGCGCATCTCCGGACCTCAGCTTTTTGCAGCTCCTCTGAGTCTCTGTGAGCCCCTATCTTTCCTTCTGGTTGTAGAATTTCACTCAGCCAGCTTTCATGTGGTTCTGGATGATGTCCGTTCTGTCTTTTAGCTGTAGATTTGAAATTGTTGTGTGAGGCAGCAGCTTAGGTGTTTACCTATGCTGCCATCTTGGTTTCTCTCATCATTCACCTTTTAAACAGTCTTCACAAAATGGGGGAAATTGTGTTGTGTTAAAGGCAGAAAAGAAGGACCTTATGGAGAAGGAAAAATTGAAGATCTTGGAAAGGAAGGAAGTAGTATTGGGAGAAAGTTCTTATAAAGGAGGTAGAGGAAGATACTAGAGTCAAGAGATGATCTCCATATAGGGATGGAGAGGCAAAAATATAGAGTTTTAAAATAAGCTTTTTCTAAAATAGATTTTCTAAATTATATGTCTAATGAAGGAAAGATTTTGCACCCTGATCAAAGTTCCCAAACAGTAATAGATTGGGGCCAGAAATTCTTTCTCTGAGCACTGCCATTAGAAGGGATCAGCAATGTATCTCTTCTCCAAAAGTAGGTGGTCCAATGCATTTTTATATGAATTTAAAATTTGAGCAGAATTTTTTTTCATTCATTCAGTTGGCTAAGCTGTAGGATCTGATAAGAACTGTTACAGAAATTTTTATTTCCATTTTTAGGAAGGTTTCTCTGGTGTCTTAGGAAACCACTCTCCTTTTAAAAATTATTTAACAAAAATTTATTGAGTTTTTTGCTATGCCCTTTAATAGTTGTGGAAGGCACATAAATAGATGAATTAAGGTTCCTGCTATTCTAGAGCTCCCATTTTAGTTAAATATGTAAAAAAGTTATCCTTTTTCTCTGCTTAGTCCTTTTACTCTTAAAAATGACACTGATTTTAAGATATAACATAGCCATCATAAAATGTGTCCAGGAATGTTCTATAGCAAAAAAATATATATGTAAAAATATTTAAGCTCGTCTCAAATTAAAGAGAAATAATTAACTTTGAACAGTACTTAATGTAGGAGTTAGAGTAGTACTTAATTCTTTTTAGCTATGTTTATGATTTTTCTTTTTAATCCTTACCTGAGGATGTGCTTTTACTAATTTTAGAGAGAAAAGGAGAGAAGGAGGGAGGGAGGGAAAGACGGGGGTTGGGGAGGGGGGGGAGAGAGAGAGAGAGAGATTAGTTGGTTGCCTCTCATATGCACCCAGGCCGGGGATCAAACCGGAAACCTAGGCATGTACCCTCACCAGGAATCGGCCCTACAACCTTTTAGTGCATGGAACAGTGTTCCAACTAACTGAGCCCCCCAGGCAAGGCTATGCTTAATGACTTTTAAAGAACATTTATATGAATACAGATTTATACAGTTGGCTTAATATAAGTTCTGTTGTATCTGATATGAACAAATAAATATTCAACTAATATTTCTCATTCATCAGATATAAACCAGATATTTATTGATAATTGCAAATGAAAATATAGCACAGTTTTGCTTGCTCAACTTTTAACTACTTCATCTGTTTCTAAATTTGGCTGTTCTTAGAATGTCAGCAAGTGCTTTACAATTTTTAGAGAGAAGAGATAAAGAACATCTAATTGTCATTCCATCTAGGCAACCACATTATTGGTTTACATGGAATATTTCTTACTAATTTTATAGATAAAAAATTAATATGTTGTATATAAGATTGTATCTGGTATTTTTTGTAGATGGGTTGGGGGAAGATTACATGTACATGTTTTTAGTACTATTATAACATTTCTGAAAGCTATTTTGCCTGGCATAAGGTCACTTTAAATAGAAATGGTCTCAGTTAGAGACTTGCAAGTTGGTGCTTTAGAGGACCTATTCCATCTTGCAGGAAGAAGATGCTGTGGCAATGTCAGAGACAGAATGCCTTGGTCACTTCTAGGGAAATTGCTGATATTTATGAGAGTATCAGAATGAATTTAATGTTAATTTTAAGTAAAAACAATGAAATAGAAAATACACTAGGTGAAGGAGTCCTAAAAAAATCCTTCAACTCCAGCTCTGTTTTCAAGTTGTGTGAACTGATATGAATATTTTCTTAGATGTAAAGAAGGCAAAATTCTCAGGATAAAATGTTTTAAAACAAATCTTATATAATAAAGAGCCAATTAGGCCGGATGGCAGAACAACCTTCTGGAACAACAAGGGGGGCGGGGAAGATGGGGAAAAGGAGAGGGGAGAGGGGAGAGGATGCGGGGCAGCTGGGATTGCAAAGGCTGAGGCAGCTGGGGCTGTGAAGGCCTACTCTTGTAAGAATTTTGTGCATTGGGCCTCTAGTATGCAATAAGATAATGTATGGGAAGGTATATTATAATTTGTAAACAGTAGAAGCAAACTTAAAGTGATGATATAGTATTTTTAATTTTTACGTAATCATTTAATATAAGAGCTAATATGGCCAAATTTTTTAGAAGGAAGGGTAATAAGGGATTGGAGAAATAGAAATGAAATATGAGCTTATATTGAATATTTGAAACCACTCTCATTAAATGGCATTTTGTCATTTTGTGAAAGCATTGTAATAGGGTTAAATAAGATGACACTTTTGGATTTTGATGTAACAGACAGGTATATTGGTCAATTTTACATACATTTGAAGAATAAGTATACATCTTTTTCCCTTCACTTGAAGGTTATGAATACTGATGGCACTGGGAGACGAGTACTAGTGGAAGACAAAATTCCTCACATTTTTGGGTTTACTTTGTTGGGTGACTATGTTTACTGGA